>JAEIIJ010011084.1:0-38171 GCA_018904815.1 Drosophila ogumai | reverse complement strand
ATAAATAAACTAATGATTCACTTTTCGATATTATTCGATTATTATAAATTTACTTAAAGAATTTTTAGAAAAAATTATATTTTCTGAAAATGGATTTAATTTTAGCTCTGTGTTATTCATGTTAACGATAAATCCCTTATTTTTATTAAAAACTTATTAAATAAGTCATTTTCCTATTTAAAATAAATAATTACCAAATTGTTTTACTTATTTTGAGATATTAACTAACCAACTTGTATTTTTAAAAATTAAAAATCAATTTCATAATATTCTAAAATGTATCCTCAAGCTTCTAGGCAAACTTCCTTGATTAATTTTATTTTTCAATTAAAGTAAGAACTAAACAAAAACTATATTTAATTAATTTTCCTATAGTTCTTGCTGCTTAAACCCATAATTAAGTTAGAAGGTTAGTTTATTAAACGAACTAATGTGTTGCTAAGCGTGAGTTTTTGTTTCTTGTGTGGTTCTTGTTATTGTTATTTTGAAAATTTGTGATTGGTGTTCTGGTTGGTGTCTTTAGGTGCTCTTTGACAATAAAAGGTGAGAGAGAAAAACTCGGCGCTTACGGCAACGATTACATTACAATAACTCACATTGCGTGCTTTCAGACTGGAGGGCGGCGCCGAGGTGGGCGTTATGGTCACCGAGGGCGTGATGGTGAGATTCGGCAGGTTAGTGCGCGGCGGCAATGCGCTGGAGCGATGCGAGGCGGAGGTGGCGGGCGTAATGGTTGTGCCGGCGGCCAATGTGGCGCCCGGCGGCAGCGATGCCCTTGGCGGTGGCAGAATCGAGTTGCTCCCAAGACCAGAGGAGCCGCCCGAGTTGCTGCCACGCTGCTGGTGGCCGCTCAATGCAGCAGCTGCCGCTGCAATGGCAGAGGCGGCCGCCGCCGCCGAGCTTGAGCTGCCGCCCGTTCGACTGTTGGTGGCGCTGAAATTAAATAGTTTTATAATTTAAAAAAAAAAATTTTTGTAAATAATTTAGAAAATATAATATCCTTACCTGATGCTCACGGCGGCTCCTCCACTGCCACCCAGACTGCTCCTGCTGCCCTTGCTGTGGGCGGGCAGCGGCACTGCTGACGTGGGCGTGACACTGAGCGATCCCTTCGAGGTTAACGCAGCGGGAATCGCAGCCAGCGGATTGTTGGGCGAAACGCTGGTGGGCGTCACCACGAGGTTCTCCTTCATCACCTGCTGCGACTGCTTGAGCTTCTTGAGGAGCATCAGCTTGGTTTCCTCGTTGCGCAGATCCTGTCGCAGCTTCCTTAGGCTCTTCTCCCGCTCCTTGAGCTCGGCGTGACTCAGCTCCTTAATGGGCACATAGGGCGGCATCTCCTCGTCATCCGTCTCGGAATCAATGTTACCATTCTGCTGGCGACCATTGGTCCGGGCGGGTAAAAGCACAATATCCGGAGCCTCGGCATAGGATTTGGGTTCGGTTCTTGGTCGCAGGACTCTTCTTTGCACCTTGTTTTCGTCCTGGCCCCCAACGCTGCCGCCTCCTCCTCCTCCGGAGGCACCTCCTGTTCCTGTGCCGCCTTCACTGGCATTATTGCTATTTGTGTTGCTGGTGGAATTGTTGTTAGTGCTGCCGCTGCCGCCACTGCTGCTGCTGCTGTTTGCTGTGTTGCTGGTGGAGTTGCTGCTGCTGCTGGTGCTATTGGTGGTAGCGTTGTTGGTGCCATTATTGGTCGCCGGCGCTGGTGCTGGCGTTATGGTAAGGCCAGCATTATTGGCCGTCAGCGCTCGCAGATCACGATTGCTTAGCGCCGCCGGTGACGGAGCCGGCGTTATGGTTAACGCCGGATCACGGCCGGAGCCTAAACTCAAGTCGACCACATCGTCGACCTCCATTTTGGCCATTTTCGCTCGTCGCGTCGTCGTGATTCCGTATGTTGGTCAACTGCAAGGATAAGAAGAGGGATAATTTGATAAGAACAATTGGTAAAAAGCTTTTATTTTCTTTATTAAATACATAATTAATCTTCAAGAATGAGACATTATATCATTAAATAAATCCGCATTTTAACACGAAGTTTTAGAAAGATTCCACAGATAATATGTAAAGTAATTCTGGATTTATATTTTTCCCCTTCTAGGGTTTTATAATTTTAGTCAAAGAAAAACACATTTCCAACCCAATAAACCATATATATTCTTGATCATCATCAACTCATCAACGGGCGAGTCTATCAAGACATTTTTGCCAAAAAATTTGTGCAAAAAAATTTTGTGAATTATTTTAAATTTTAAATTCTGTATGCAGATTTGTTAACCTAAAAAAAACTAGCATAGAATTGCTTTTCGAACTGAATTTTATGCTTTTTTGGTTTAGTTATGATATTTATAAACTTTGATTGTTTAAAATAATTAGTATTTAACAATATTTTCGGATTTACATTAATTATTAATAATAATAATAAGAAACCCTTTATTTTTTAATAAGTTATATTTTAAGCTTATTTATCTTTAACAAAAACTTGATGTCAAATGAGATCATTAAAATTTATTTATTTAAAAAAAATAGCTTCAATACATCTTTGCAATTAGTAGCAGTAAAAAAGTTCATCTTGAAGCAAACATTTTTCCATTTTTTGTTGTCATTTTTTCCGTAATCAGACCCCAGCTAGGGGTAAAGGGGGCGTGGCAGTGTGTGGCATTCGTGTTTTACCAAGGGTTGAAATTGGTTTTCCTCTTCGCAATATATATATATGTATTATTTTTTCTTTTTGTCGTTTTTGTTTTCTTTTTGAAAACGGAATTCCGTCCAACTCTAACCCCTAAAAGCGTACGGATACGGGTAGTATCTGTATCTGCAGCACCTTTTTCCCGCAGTGCGAATGTCTCGATTCCTGCTCCCCTTTTTGTCCGTGCTGCGACATAATAAATATATCCTGATTTCAATTTATTAAGGCGACACCACGACGACCTTGTCGAGGAGTAAACCGATAGCCTCTCGAGAGGAGAAAGCGGCACTAAATCAACGAAAATCAACATTGATTTGATCGCCAGATATGCAAGTGTAAGTGGAGGGGAAGAGGCGAGGGCAGAGCAAGAAATTTCTTTCGATTTGGCTGCGGATTTGAATTTCGGACTCGGACATCTTTCCACAGCCAATCCACGAAGCAAGTCACGTTTTCGATTTAACAAATTTTTCGCATGCAAAGCCGCTGGTTTTGTGGCTGCGCAAAAAAATTTACATGAAAAGCAAGCTCTAGGTGGAATGGGGCGAAACGTGTAATACAGTGTGGCTTGGATATATTAAAAACATGATATTTTGAGCGTAATACGTAAATTAATTGATGAAATTACATTTCATGAAAAAATAACTCATAAATGTTTCAAAAAATTAAACAAATCTTTAAATATCCAAGCTTATAACCAAAAATTCATCTTAGGCTTGCTTTACTGTATTTAGTAGTAGAATAACTAGCGGAGACATGAACCGGCCAAAGCGCACACACAAGCGCATACACAGACTTACACACACAGCCAAGCAAACAACAGCTACCTGACACGTGAGAGCGAGAGGTGAATAAACTTTTCAAGCAACTTAAACGCTGCAGTAGTATATAAAACACAAACAACAAACGGCCGCAAACAACACACAGCAAAGGCAACAAACATTCACCTGCTGCTGGGGGCACAACACAAGGAGAAGCTACAACAGTCAATAAAAATAAATTTTAACAAGACCACAAACAATAAAGCAGCAGCCATAACCGTCACAATTAAGAGATGATAAATAAATGCAGCCCCCTAGCGCACAAACAGGTGACAACACTGGCCAGACTAAACCTCGCAAAGGAATCCGCTTGAAGAGTCTAGTTTTTACAGAAGAAGAGCGAATCAAATGGCATAATTACACAAAAGCTGGGGCAACAAAAAAATAAACGTAGTAATAATAAAACAACAACTCCGCATTGTTGCTGCTATAAATTAATTCGCTTTGAAAGTTAGCAGAAACACACACACGAACACGCACTCACACATAAGCGCGTGAGCACGCTTACTCGTTCGTTTTGCTTTATTTTTTCTTCTCCTCCATCTGCTCCTCTTTCTCCGCCTGCGTCTGCCCCCCACTTCAACCAGCTCCACCACTCTCTTTTAGCGGTTGTCGACGGGATTCTCGTTACTTTCGACACTTGTGTCGTCATCAGATTGCGCTGTCCGCCGCTATCAGAGCACAGTGGGTCGCATCGGCGGTTAATTTCGCCTTCGCGGGGTGTGCGATATGTGTGTGACACACAACACAGCAGGAATATGGGAATGTGAACGGCGATAGTGGGCGATGATAAGATCAAGTGGAGTTACAGTGGTCCGAATTTAGTGGTAATTTGGAGAATTTGTCTTAAAATTATAATTCGCAACTAAATTTGGGACCATAAACACAAATATCAAAGATGTTTCTAATTATTATTTTTTCTTTGTGCTTTATTTTTCTATAGTAACTTTATGGGACAGGACTCTATTATTTTATTTTCACTGACTTCGTTAACCATATAAATGCGTTTTGACTGAATAACTGATAATGGGTGAATTTCACCAATCCTTCTTCATATTCCGCCCACTGTGTCTTTAATTTGTTGGCCTGTGTGTAAGCGCGTTTGTATGCGAGTTAATGCCCGCAGTCTGTGTGTGTGTGTGCTTTGATGATTTTCAGCTTTTTCTTATTAAATTAATGCAAACATTTTTAAACTTTTATAGATGCTTTTTAATGCTGGCGAGCATTATGCGTGATGATGCCGCTTAACATCCACCCACCATCCCCCCACCCATTAACCCTTACTCGCACGCGTGGAATCTCTTTGAGAAAAAAGGCAAAGACTTTTATCGATTTGTTGCGACGTTTGGCATTTTGTGTGTGACTATAATTGTGCTTAATAGCGCGCTAAATGAGTTTCAATTAGCGTTGTTGCATTGTGCGATTTATATACATATGTGTGTATGTTTGTATGTCTACAGTATAGCAATGTGTGATAGCTTGTGGGCCACTTTATGCCCAAGTTCAAGTTTAAGGGCCATTGGTCACCCGAAACAGGTACAAAAACTGCATTACCTTGAGTAACGAAAGATGCCATTGGGGGGACTTGTCATGCGGTCACTCAAGTAACGAAAGCAGATGCAGATGAGAGTGGGGGTAACGAAAAGCTTAGAAGCTATGACGACGACGCAGAAAATTAAAAAAAAGCAAAAGAAATAAGGTTAAATCAAAAGTACAGTTGTGTACATAGCGGCGACGAGCAGCAGCAGCAGCAACAACAACACAAACAAAAGCGAAGAGCAACAGCAAAGCAAGCAAAATGTGTTTGAGTGTGGCTGCGGTGAGAGAGAACCAGAGAGCGGGCACGGGAAAGTAAGACAGAGAGAGGCGGCAGCGGCGGCGGCAGCAGCAATAGCGGCTATGACGGCGGGAGAGAACGAGAGCCGGAGCACCAAGACGGCCGAAGAGAGAGCATGTCGCACACACGCGAGACGACATCAAAGAATGGAGAGCGGAGGAACACGGAGGAGAGCAGCCGCTTTTTTGGGGTCTGGCCACCCACAGCTCCACCCCCTACCCCCTACCCCCTCAATCCCATCTCCACCCATCCGCAAATCGATTTGCATATTAGTTTGGTTATCAACCTTTCAGAACCGTATGCGCCCATAATCTCCATCGAAATCTGTGATTGCAAAACTTTAACTATATACCTTTACTTTACTAAACAAAATTAAAGCAAAACATAAATTTCCAATATCTTTACACTGGATTCCAAAAAGATACTTATCTAACAGAGATGCAAAACCTTTAAAGGGCCCACCAGGTAGTGTCTCATATTATTTACTTTAGTGAAATTCAAGGAAATTCGTTATTATAAATAGCTCTATATTTTAAGTCATAATCTTTGATAACAATTTTATAATGTACTAAATTTAGAAAGCTTTGAAATATCTCAAACACATCTTTAAGTTCATATATCCACTAGATACTTATTTTAAAAATTGTATATAAGAACCTTTAAACGTTAAATTCCCAGGCCCAGTCCGAAACCCCTTTAATTTAAGTACACCTTGCTGTATTAAACCCATCAAGATATTAAAGAAAAACAAAATAAAGGAAAGAATTATGATAAAAACCAAGTGGCAGCTTAGCAAACAAACAAACAAAACACGGGGGGTTCGACAAACATATTTCTCGTTACGTTTCAGTTCGGCATTTATAAGAAATGCGCATATCTTATATCTTATGCGTTTGTACATAAGCGTAGTGAAGAGGGGTGGAGTGAAGTGGGCATTTGAGAGAGAGCCAGAGCCAGAGCAAGTGAGAGAGCACGACTTGTTGTACATGGGCGGAGGTGGCGTGGCATTGCTAGTATGGGGTGTGGGGGGGCTTGGCGACCGACCTTCGTACATATTTACTCATCCATGCTGGGATTTGGAATCACAATTGGGTGGCGAGGAGAAGAGTGCAGTGGGGTGCACGAAACACAAAACACAATCCCCATCCATCCAATTCCAATTGCAGTTCCAACAAAACACGCTGGCCAATTCTGAAACTGCAGCCCAAAAGTGATGTCATCGTAAACTAATGGCGAAACTATCGAATTGCTTTCAATGTGCGAAAAATTCATGAAAGTTTGGAAAGTATTCCTCTAGGACTATTATTCTTGATATATAATGTTCTTTTATACCAATAAGTAACCTCGAAACACAAATGCATATAATTTCAATTGTAATCCCAACAGCTCTGACAACTGTCGGCTTTAATGGATCTATTTCATATAATTAAAAGAGATCCCAAACAAATTCATTGTAATTTTAATTCTGTGTCTTTTTAACCCAAGAAATACCACATAAGAAAGAATGCAAATTTTATAATTGTAATTGGATGGGGGCCGGAATTTGGTAATCAATATTACCCATATCAAAAATGATGCCAATTCGCTAAGCTTTTCTGGTTTGGTTTCTTAGGAGGCCTACAAGGCAGAATACGTTTTTAAAGTTTTAATCGACTTAAGTTGTACACCAATGACACCACTTCAATTACACGACCCACTGTACCTCGTCGCTTTTCTCGCTGCGTTTATTTATTTATAACCCGCCGATAAGCAGCATTGAGCAATTCGCCAGCACACAAAACGGCTAACAAACAAACAAACACGAAAAAAAACTGAAATGTTCTAAATGGGTTAACTAGAACATTAAGAACAAATTAATTGCGTGCACTGTATAACAATCGCGACAAACGAGTGTCAAGCTTTGGGAACTAAACAGTGAGATTCCTGACATATTCTGATTTGTATTTTGCTTATCACCAAGGTATACATATACTATACATATATTCCGAAACTGTTTTTTATGGCCCTGCTGAAATTGCGGGTGGGGGTGCCTGGTCTGCTGCACAGCTGTTTTTCGTGCTCTTGACCAGTGTTGCCAACTAAATAAACAGTAAAAATACAAAATACATAAGGAGCAATAGCAACAATGCAAAGACAAGCTAAAAATTAATGACTTTCAAACTGGTTTTGTTTACTGTGGAGGCCGCAAAAAAAAGCAACAGAAAATGAGAAGAAATAAGAAGACGAAGCGATGAAGCCGATGCCAAAGCATCATTTAATGCTTTGTGTTTCCCTCTTGCTGGGTTACTTTAAAAAGAAATAAAACCTTTTTATTGTTTTAACGAGATAAGCTTTTTAAGCGGGTGTATAAGTAAGGGACTTTGATAAACACATTTTTTTTTTGAGATTCCCTACAATTTTATTTAAAATTTAAATTTTAAATTATGAATTGATAACCTTTACCTTTTATTTTCTAGGAAAAGTTACAGTAAAGGGATTTAGATTGTATAATTTTTCCAAGAACTGTGCAATCTATTTAAATGAAATCTTATCTTGATGTAAAACTAATATATACATACATATTTTCTGTCACAAACGAAGACCAATTGCAATATTATAGAATTTCCAGAGATTTAGTTTCTCTTTTAGAGATATACATAACATAAATACATATATAAGAACATATTTCAGAAACATCAAACACTAGTTTTATATTTATATTATAATTAGCTGTTTATTGCCCATCAAAAGAAGCATTCAAAGTATCCAAGTACATAATTTGGCGACAAACCACGAAATGTTTTTGATGTTGGACCAGTAGAAAAACTTAATACAGATAAGGTTTCATAGCTGAAACTGAAACAGTTATGTATATACAATGTATAGTTACATAAAGGTAATATCAACCAAAATGTTGATTAATGAAAATAAAGCCGTGTCAAGTGTTTCGAGGTTAATAAACTGGCAGAGGCCGAAAACTTAAACAATTTCCATATTGTCAATTTGCAAATTTTGCACATTTGCGCAAGTTGTTTTATATATATACACACATACATATATAACGAAAGAGGGGGGGATTACATATGTATGTACATATCATTTGATTCGATACATGGCGAAATTGCAATTGTGCCCACCTTTCCCCTTCCTCCTTTGCCTCTTCTGCTTCTTCTTCTTCTTGTTGCTGCTGCTGCGTCTTTGCTGTTTATTGTTGTTTTTGTACATAAGTCCCAGCCATGCCTCTGTGTTTGTGTGTGAGTGTGGAATACAAACACACACCCGCAGCACATAGGCAATGGGTTCAAGTTGTACATAAAGCCAAACGACCGACCGACTCTGCTAGCGTCGCTGTTTCGGTCAACGTCGGCGTCACCGTCTCTGCTTTTGCCTATCCAACCATGCGGCCCCCTGCCTTCCTTCTCCCATCTTACCTTCGCTTTTGATGGGAGCGTGTGTGTATGGCTACAATTGGGGTCAATTTATTAGGGAAAAACACTAATTAGGGGGATTATGAACTTAATAGCAAGGGGGATTTTATTGTACAAATATATTTGTTATATTATTATAAATCTTCTTTCCAGGCAAATCGTCTATATAGTTTTTATTAGTTTTAAATAAATTTATAACAATTTTAATAACCGAAACCTGTTGGAAATAAATCTCTAAAATTTTGTAGAGGCCAGGCCTTTAGGTGTGATTTCATCTTTACACTGTAGATGCTATAATTTCAACCCCGACTGTGAACATTATATATTTTATGGGCACTCGGTGGCCGTTGACTGTTTGGCTGGGAAATAAACGGCCAACGAAAAGGCAACCGATCTATTTATTACAATTCTGCCGCCTATGTAGCGTAGCAGCGTACATCATTACGCATTTTGCATTTGCCTTTGCATTTGGCACATTTTTAAATTTTCAGCATGCTTAACTCTTTCTGGTTTCCTGGTTTCTTTTTTTTTCAGCTGCTTTTGTTTTGCTTTTCGTGTTCCTTCCCCCACCAAAAAGCAATTGACGCCTGCATTTCGATGCTTTGGAAAAATTCCACTTAATCAAGCAAATTACCAACGCGTCGCAGTTGACGTCGCCGCCAAAGTTGGCAGCGTCGCTATGCTTTTTATTTTGGCTATTTTTAGGCTGCGTGCTTTACCTTTTTTCGGTTGGCAAAACAAAGATTGAATGCTGCATGGAAATGGAAATGAGAGAGCGAGAGAAGTAGAAAAAGCTGGCAAAAAAAAACTGAAAAAATAAGAAGAAGCTCGCACGCGTTAAGAATAACCCCAAAAAGTAACGCGTAAAAACAGCGCCCAAAAAAGAAATAACAAAACCAGTTAGCCGATACCTTTTCTCTCACTCACTCACACAAACACACACTAAAGCAGTTAACCTTTTTATCAGCGGCGGGGTTAATGGTAATTTTTAGAGGGGTGGAAAAAGACATATTTAATCTCTTTTTATTTTCTTGGTAAATCAATCTTTCTTTTCTGGTTAGTTCTTAGTTATAATTTCAAATCTGAAATTGCCAAATATGTATACAATTTAAGAGTTAGTCGAAAAAATGATCATGTTGAAGTATCCAAGAATGAATAGAGAAATATTTAAATATTTTATAAAAATAACTTTATTAGATCTTAAAGACTTATTATAAAACAGGTTTCTTAATTAATGTGCACCCTTTCAGAACGCCACTGACTTTTAACTATGATAAGTACAAAGAAAAAAAAGAAACATACAAAGGAAAGAGAAATACTCGTGAATTTCATTCAATTTCTCTGTGAGATTTCAGTTTCGTTTGCCATTAGTATAATTAAGTAAATATCAATCTATAAATAGGCTTATCAAAGCTGCCAACGCGCGCACAAGTTCGGTCAGTGCAATAATAAACTTTAGCCTTGAACTAACCACCACGAGTTTATACAAAAAATATATATAGTATATAGCTCATGTAAATATGCAAATGGTAGTTTTTCTATGTACACCTATTAGCGTGTAATTGTATCTTAGCACGCGCTTTTCACCTGCAAACTGCATGCTCGGTGACATGGCTTTTTGAAGGGTATATATGTATGTATGTATAAAAGGAATGTAATCTATCAGTAAATCTATATATATATAGCTACATATGTATATAACTAAGCTCCGTACCTATAAATCTATACAGTGCTCTTAGGAATAGGATGCATGAATCTACACTGAAGCCTTTATGTATTTTAATGAAAACTCGTATCTTTAGTTAATAAAATCGATAAATATATAGAACCAAATGTTAAAAATCGCCTTACTGTTATCGTAGCTAAGATTTAAATAAGGGTAGCCTGCCAAAAACCGTTGCTTTAATATAAAAGATACATTTTAAACTTCATAATTATAAATGTAAATAACTTTGCACCTCTAAAGAATTGCTATATCTGCTTTCATATTTCTTAGGTATATTTCCTGATTAGAAACCGCCGTAACAATCAACCCCTTTGAGTTTAGCGAACCAACACTGTTTGATTATTTACTCAAACACGGCATACATAATTACATCTGGGCCACGTCAGTTCCTGCATATGTATAGAGGGGAGACTTCTCCCTTCCTCTTTCTGGAAAACTCTTGATAAAGAGTTTTTGGATTTATATTTTCGCAAATTGAAACCTTTAGATTCGCAATCTGCATAGCGTGAATATGGCTAAAGTATATGGTGAAAACATGTAGTCAAAGTATTGTACATTTCTCTGTGCATATGCACGATGTATAAAAATAAATGTCGGCAAAAACAACTACAAAAAAAATAATGGAAAAAGAGAAAACATTTTTTTCTAGCTCTCTAGCGCTGATAAGCAGGCGACACTTACACAATACACACTCTCGCACAACCCACACACACATACAAGCTGGTCGAGTATATAAGGTATATATATATATATGTATATTTAGGGTCTGGGGGTATCTGAGAGAGTACGTAATACTTTCAATTTGTCTGCTGTTTTGGCTGATTCACAGGTTTTCCTTTTAAGAAGCTGTACGACAAGTACCTTTATAGTCAGACTAAATTAGAAAAAATAAATATTATTTTTTAGGTTCCAAGAGTTACTACTTAAGTCTTATCTTTGTTTTTCTATGTGGAAATAAGGCTAAGCTGTGTACATAATATTGTGAAATAGTCACTGGTTTAGATTTAGAAATTACTTAAGCAGACATAATAAGAGATTGCAGCCTCGTTTTACGGAGAAACTAATTACTTAAGATTTCTTGGAAATTTAATGTAGAAACTACTAGATTAAATGGTACAATATATAAATGATTTCTACATTTAAATTCCTGTAAACAATTGTATTATTTATTTGCGTTCTCTTGCAGAGAAAAGCAATCTCTTCAAGGTCTGTGAACTCGTCGAGAAAAACAAAAAAGAGAAATCGCGCTGGATGCACAGAGCGAACGGCTAACGGTAACGAGAGTTAAGTGATGCTGCAACTGCAACTATATCCACTAATACATCTTCTAGTGTCTAGCACTAAAACTAGTATCAGACCAATGTCTATGTACGGCACAATTCCTTCTTTTTTTCTGCTGTTGTTTGGTTTTTGTTTTTTTATGCGCTTGTTCTTATTTTTGCACTTAATGACGTGTAACGAGCTCGCGCGCGTGTTTTCTGCAGTTGTCTGAGCGCTCTCTCTCTATGTATATGTACATATATACATACATAATAAGTATGTATACATACAAGCATATGTACTAGCCGGGGTGTGCGTGCGAGCGAGAAAATAAACAGGTAAAAAAGGTAAACCAAAAGAAGAAAACAGCAAACAACAAAAAAGCAGCTTTGCCACTTTTTTTTCTGCCTTTGTTTTTTTTTTATTTATTATTTTTTCTTCTTGAGGAACACCAAAAACAACAACAAGATTGTCTTGACACTTTTCTTCCAACAACTAAATATTCGCTCATTAAATAATTAGTCAGCAAGAGCTGACCATGAAAATCAGCAGAAAACCAAAGGAAATCGAAGTTCTTAGGGTAATTGATTGTGGAAGCGATTTAATTCGAGTTTATTTATATATTAATTATTGCGCAATTAAGTTCATGTAGAGGCTTAGAGGTTAGAGCCTAGCTCTAACTTCAAACACAAATAAAGGTTTAAGTTACTTTACTCAAATATGCGAAATTAGCCTAGACACCAGACAAGATAGTTATATTCAAACCAAATATAACATAAGTTTAAAGTTACATGGATATATATTTTATTTATATACTTAGTTAAGAAAGAGCACAAATTTCTTTACATTGTAAATAACCAATCAATTCAAATATGGCATTGAAATGCGAAAGACCACAATTTGGGAAATAAATATTTACGTACATGCATTAATTATGAGATTTAATTGCATTTTATGAAGGCCTTTAAAATGTGGTTGAATTTGAATAATTGTAAGCATACAATTAAATTGCACAAAAAGCTATAAGAGCTTATGCTTTAAGGCAAAGAAAAGATTAGTGTCAGAAATATGCAGATACTAAAAAAATAAAAGCTAATAGCCACCACCAATTTTCTATGCATCACGATTTGGTTTTAGCTTTGTGAGAGTCAAACGATTTCGGAAAAAATACAATCGAAAAAAGGCAGCGCTGCATAAAAGTCATTTAAACGGTCAATTGCCTCAGGCGGCCAAAAGCAAATGTTCAAATGAGAGAGTAATACAACAAAATAAAAAAAAAAAAAAAAAAATGAAAAACCAAACACAAACTAAATGAAATTGAGAGGACGGACCAGAGGAGGGGAGCGGAAAAGGCAGCTGACACACAGCTGCCCATTTAAATAGCAGAGAAAAAAACTGCAGGCCAACAAATTAAAGAACTTTTTTTTGTATGGCTAACTATAAATAAACAACACAGCAGTAATTGAAGAATTAAAAACAGAAAGATATTGGTAATAAAAAGTACATGTTGTATGCGTTTTAATCCTAGCTAAGTAATCATTATTTTCTAATTTATTTGACTGAAAGAAGTATCTTAATTTTTCTTGAATAAAATGATTTAACATTTGTAAGTGATAAAAACAAAAAATAGTTGTATCTTCCCTTTCATTTCTATAAATATTCAACAATTTAAATTCTTTATTTACTTTATTATATCAACATGTTGTTCTAGTAAATCTTCACAGATATTTAAAAAATGTTTGTGTTTTGAAATATTGCTTAAAATTTGACCATTAAAAAATATGTTCAACACATCGATTGTGCATAAATTATAATTTCAGAAGCGCAGCAGCGGCGGCGACCCCGAAGATTTCGAAAAAAAAAAAGAAGGAGAAGATGAGGAGAATGTGAGCAGAAGAATCGGAGATATACATAGAGGTGGAATCGAAGAGAGAAGGCGACAGACAGACAGGCCCCGATACTGAGAGTAAAAAGAGGGAGAGAGCCCAGGCCTTATATACGTACATACAAACATATATATAAGAGACACAGAGGTGGTCATGGAATGTTTGTTTGTATGCACACGAAACTCTCGTGTATTCCGCCGTTTTGGGTTCTGGTCTTGTGCTGTACATGGCATATAAAGCATATATAGTATCTGTTTCTATATAGGTATGTGTAGTCCGCCGGTGGACAGCTAATCAGGCAATTAAAGAGCCACAAAATAGCCCAAAAGCCGAAAAAACCATAAGAAAGAGAAGCGTTATAAAACGGTGAAGAAGGTCGGAAGAATCGAAAATCGAAATGTGCCAAACAAAGGAAAAGTTTGGCAATTCACATACATACTATGTTTGCCATAACAATGTATATAAACCTTTAAAAAAATCTATTGCAAAACAATATTTGTTTATATAATGTTTGAGAATATTAAAGTAAATCAGGAAGTGAGTTTCCCTGAATTGCCTGGCTTCTTGTCATAAGCAGATGTGCTGCCTTGCTGGGTGTTGTTTTCCACAGACCCGCCCTGTTTTTAATCACCGCCCGCCCACCCCCTTCCACCTGCAACTGCCACGCACTTTTCAGCCAAATTTCCACCACCGAAAAAGGAATGCGAGAGACACACGAAAAACCGAAGAAGGAAAACAAGAGTATTATTTTTAGTTAAACTTAACGTCTAAGAGATAACGGTTATTATTTTAGGTTTAGAAACTAATACTTAATTTAAAAACATTAATTTTATGCTCTTCATCATAGAAATCAATACAAGAAAATTAAAAAACAATTCAAAATAAATATCTTTAGGTAAATATAACAAATTTCTGGCTTTATTTATATAGAAATTCTTTTTACAGAATTATTTAAATAGGCAATAATAAGCTTTTTAAACCTACTAAAAGTAAATCTTTATTTTAAAAATTCCAATCCAAACTGTAATTCCAATAAATTCCTGTAAACTCTTGTATTACCAATTAAATACTTATTGGTAAAAAGCAGCTTATTAAGGCCAGAGTTTTGCATAATTTCATACCAAGGGGATTTAAAAGGGGTTACACAGACATATTATGAAAAATATGATGATGCAAGGGTGAAAAGGATTATACAAACAAAAAAATACATGTTTACATTAATGAAAAAGGAACTCTAGAAGTTGTTTCTACAGTTTCTATGCACATAATACAACCCCCTCCGGCAAACAACAAGACGCAAGTACGAACGAACGAACAGATTCGACAAGTTACTTCACTTAATGCGGTTTTCCCGGGGAAAATCCAGAAGAAAGGTGGGGAAACAGCGGCTGCTGCGCTGTAAAAACTTTTGATGCGAACCTTTAAAGTTGGCTTTAAAGTTAAGGAGAGAAGGAATGGTAACGAAAGGCCTCCCTAGTCTTTGCGTCTGGGGGTGATGATGCCCCTTGCTCTGGGGGTTACACCCACATAGCAACACAGCCCGACAGCACCTCGCCTCACCCCACTCTTGGCCTGTCTGTGTGTGTTGGGTAACTTTTTTTTCCTGCTTCTTCTTTTGCTTTTCTGCCCTAACACAAAAATGTGTATCTAGAAATATTTTATGCAGGCAACTCTTCAGTGGCGTGGGGCTAGGGGTAGTGGGGGTGGCGACTGGGTGGGGTTGGGGATGGTTCACCCCCTCGCAGACTGTTGTTGTTGCTGTTGTTTTTTTGTTGGGGTTTTGGGCGTGTTTTCTGGTGGCACAAAACTATGGTCGAAGAACCAAGGTGGGGCGGGGTGGGGTTTTTGCTATGTGGAGGAGCGGAGATGTCGTCGCTACCTCTGCAGGCACACAAACCCACACACAGAAAATATAAATCTACCCACACCAAAAAATATACAGTCCAACTTCCAAAGCTGGAAACTAAATGAAAACTTCAAATCCTGTCACGTTTCCATATTTTCATACGAATTTGCATCAATAAGTTTCATAACTTTTGTAGTGGCTTCTCTTCGTAAAATACCAAATGAAAAAGTATTATATTGTTTCAGAACTTGAAGAAACTGTTGAATTATTAACCAATTAAATGTTTAGGAATACAAAGTCATATTTATTTATCCTAATAATTTAAGCTTCTGGGGTTTTCAAGGTAAAATAATTGGGTGCAATAAAATAGGTGATTACTTTATAAGGAATATTTACCTATTTATGTAAAGGAATTTGTGGTCTTAAATAGTTGAAATATACCACTTTCCTTAAATATATATTTAAAATGTTTATATTTTTGCTCACCTTAAAGTTTAAACCAACTAAGCACACCTTCCTTATTAAATTCCCTTTTAAAACTTAGTTCTAGGAATTGAGAGAACTTCAACTGTATATAAATATATATATATAATATATATAGTTGGGATATACATAGGCGGCATCACAAGACACATGTCCACATAATTGCCAAACGCGCAAAATCGAAGTGGCGACCTGCTGCCCCACCCCCAAGCCAAACTCGCCCACTCGCAGCCCACTAAAACCCCACCGAAAATTCACCCAAAACAACCCCTACCACTGCTGGCAACCTCAACCGCTCACTCCAACCCCTCAATCCCTCGGCCTCGGCTTAGGATTACTCACCAGTTTGCATTTGCAGGTGTGGGCGGGTGGTATGTATGTACAGTTGCGCTTGCAATTTATAGTTCGATTTTGGGTAGGAAATCTAAGCCGGTTCCCATAAATAATAGGCCGAAAACACACAGTCCCATATTGAATATTGAATTTTGAGGTGCCCAAAGCCTGGACACGGTACCTCTTGCTACCTTCCTCTAAATAGTTCGTTCTCTCTCCCTCCATGTTACGGATTATATTTGCGCTAATTGCCATTGCCGTCGCTTGGAATTTTCATTAAAATTGCGTAATATTAATGGTAGAGGCGGACAGAGGGTCAACTATGTGTGGCTAAAACTAATTTCCCGTTCGAGGTTTAGCAGCCATCATATGTTGCAAATATACACACACACATACGAGAGGACTTGCATCAACAAATTTGGATTTTCGGCATTACAATTTTGGGGGAAAATTTGCATACACATATATAAACCACATTTTCGTTTCGACCTGCAGGAAGTTCAGTGATATACAACGGCGTAGGCATATCATCGCCTAGATTACGCAACTATTCCCAGGACTCATCCCAGACACAAGATGGAAAGCCTGGGCGAAAGCGAAACATTTGTGCCACTCGACTCCACACAGCACCACCCACGGAAAGGCAGCAGGAAATCCACTCAAGCACATCGAACAGACCACATCTCGGGGTCTCACATACACAGACACCCCCGCCACTCGCTCCCAGTACCTCCCCTCCCCACTTTTTTCTGCTGCACTAACAACACCCCTGTGGTACAGTTTCTATCATAATAATAACATAAAATAAAAGGTATATATATTAAACAAGTCTTGTTATTAAAATAACAACCCAGTGTTTGGCCATAAATAAATATTTACTGATAGAAACTCGAACTAATTCCATTTGTAAAATCTCTAGATTTAAATTAATATCCTAATTTATACCCCCTAATTGTATTTTCCCTTTAATATTTTTATTGTGTTTATCTGCTTTCTTTCTCAGATAATAAATTAGTTTTCAGTTGAAGTCAAGTGTGTGTGTGTCGAAGGCACAAATCCAGCTGCAAATCAAAATGATGACATTTGCTATTATTTCGACCGCAGCTGTGTTGCGTAGGCCTTTGATGGGGATTGGAAGGGGGTGGAAGCCACCTACCAAGTAGGGTTGCGGCTGATGCTGGTGCTCCTGATTCTGCTCCAGCTCCAGCTTCAGCTGCTGATGCTGTTGTTGTTCGTTTTTGGGGACCGACGAGCCCGGATATTATATGCATACTTGAACTATGCGAGGAAGGAAGCTACCGACCAGACCAGGCCAGAGACCCGACCCAGCTCACTCCCTGCCCTGCCTTGCCTTGTCAGGACCTAGGACCACCCAACCCCCATACCAATTGCGCCCCTGTTTTGTATATGTATCTGTTTTTGCATGCTCCTCGCTCGCTCTCTCTCACTCTCTCTGACACGCCGCCCAGCTCTCTTTTATGTACATGTGCATGCACAGCTGTACAGTTTCGGGGCATTTTACAGCCACAGAGCCGCCGCCACCGCCACCGCCGTCGTCGTCATCGTCGTTGCCACAGCCCACAGCCACCCGGAGCCACCCAAAAACCATCCCCTGAGCCACCCCCTTGGGCCGCCACCCTCGAAAAAGGACCACCCACAACAACAATGCAAAACGTCTGCATTTCAACTAACGCCACCCGATACACAAACAACGCTGGCAGGCTGTGGATCCTCTCTTTTCGCCCGCCCCACCTACCAGCCCTACCACCCCCTACTACAGCCACCCCCAACCCCCAATGCAGCAGCAGCAGCAGAATTCTCATATTGCCATAGTTGGCTTTCTTCTTCTTTTACTGCCGAAAAAGTTTTATACATAAGCGGAAGCTTACGGGGAAAAAGCCCCCAGTACCACCCCAACCCCTTCCACGGGAAATCCTATTGCTCCCCTCGGAAAATGACAGAAGCAGAAGCAGCCAGTGCTCATTACAAAATCAATAAGTTCATTTTTCAACTACTTTTCGTGACATTTTTATTTAGTTCTGGACGTCATATATATATTTAGATATTTATAATCAATAGGCACGACATGCAAACTAATGATAATGTTAAAGTCCAAGTGCTGCTTTAAATTAAAGTTGCGTGGCCTTCTTGCTTTGCTTAATCGATTTTTTCAGCGCCCAGCGAAGCCCCCTCACTCCCACCACCCTCAATCCAAAAGGGAGCCATAAAAAATATATATCCGTAAATATATATATGTATGTATATAAAACAACAGAAAAGACAGGAGAACTTCCTGAAAAAAGAGGAGGCAAGTGGGAAGTAACACGCGCAAAGAGGTGGAAAGTTTGGATAAAAAAAAAGGAGGAACCAAACAATAAACGAATTCCTTTGGCTGAACAGGTTTTTGCCTCTGACCCTTTTTCCTTTAGTTTTTGTTCCTCTTTTTTTAAGTCGTCAGGGTAAGTTCAATAGAACCCTTTGACTTGTGAAAAATTTGGAAAATAAATTGTTTATCTGATAAAGGAAAGCGCTGTTCATTTTAAAGTGACTTAAAGATGTATACATTTTTATATTGCTTGGTTAGGGAAGGGATAAGGTTAGTTCTTGAACTTATTTATTTAGGTTAGTTTACATTGATTTTCTTACTCTTTAACATGAAAAGAAGAAGTATTGTTTGCATACTTTAAGACTCTTGCTTTTTACCCTTCAAGAAAGTGGAAAGGCGTTGGGAAAGAATTTTCGAGGGCTAACGATTATACACACATGTCATACCTTTTTTTCTTAAGGCCTTTAGGGTGGTTTTGAAAACCTTAAAATTTTTAAAATTTAATTAAAAGTCTTTGAAACAACCCAAATTCTTTAAAATTTATCTAATTACAAAACCTAATAACACCAAACTTAAGTCATAGAATATTTTGCCTTTTGTTTCATCGATAATTTCGATAATTACAAAATCTTATGTTATTGTTATCGCCATCAGTATATCGCACTTGAATATGCTGCCAGCGACTTTGATTCATTGTTTATCGTCTGCTGTTGCTATCGGGCTTTTGTTTTGTTGTGCCTAGTTGTCAACAGAGAGTTTAGTTTTGGTGCATCGGCTTGGGCTTATGTAGGTACTGCAGAGCCCCAGCCCATCTCTGCCCCAACCCCCTCTCCCTGTGCAAAAACAACAATGCTGCGGACGCTGCTGCTGCTGCTGCATGCAACTATTGAAGCATGAACATGCAATTTATGTACCTATGTGCATATATACTACACCTACCAACTATGAAATACAGCTGCAGCAGCAACAGCAACAAAAGCAATAAGCGACTGTACTTTTGATATAAAATCCACTTCACTCCCCTTCACTCCACATCATGCCGCCCCACTCCACTCCTCACCACCATACATGGCAAAACGAAAACAGTGTGTACATATACAGCACAGCACAGCACCTCCCCCTTTTCAGAGACACCCACTTGGAGTGGAAAGCTCTGTTTAGTTTTAGTTGCGCTTTAAACTGCATTTCGGCTTGTAAGCTGTACATAGGATTGCATGGGTGGAACAAAAGGGGGGTTAGGGGAGGGGGAAGTGAGTAGTTACTAGTGCACTGTAGTGCTGTATGTAAGTGTGATTTCAACAATTCGCATTTGTGCAGCAAACGAAATAGAAAACAACTGCAATATGTGAGGAAAGCCCCTGGAATTGGCAAAAACAGCCCACCAGATGCTTCCTCCTCCACTCAAGGGCGGGGGGGATTACCACCCAGATTCACAGACCATTCCAATTCCAATTGTCATCTAGAAATCAGATATACAGTGTGTAGATTATTTTGTTTTAGGTAAAAATGTTTATAAATGTTTGCCAAATTAACTCAAGTTATTTTTAAACCTCCAAATTCTTTTTGATCCATTAATTTACAGCCTTTAATTGAAGTTTAAATTTAAGTATCTTCATGTATATTTATATTCAAAAATTGTATGGATGAACTATAAGCTCCTTCTCAACTTTTGACCCCTTGACTTAAGCTCCCCAAAATTTGGGTTATAAACGGATATCGATAACAAAGTACAGTGGAAAGGGGCACAATAATGAAGGGTAAGGGATACATAAGAGGGGAAGTAGAGAAGAGGTATGGGTAGAGGGAGAGAGAGAGACCCAACCATATGCGCTGCTTTTACGCATGCAACATACCAATATCGCTGCTGTCGACTTTTTGTTGCTCCACTTGCACAAACAAAAACGCACGAAAAGACGAAAAGAGAATTTCGGCTATCGAAAACACAGATACACACACCTACAAACTCACCTGCAAAAGCAGGTAAAACTTATGTCTGTATAAGTGCCTATGTGGAGCTGACACAGCAACAAAGGTAGCGATAAATCTAGAACCGGGCATTCTAGTTCGAGTTGAATTGTATTATTTACTTAAATTATTTTAAAAAAGAAATAAATATATATATTTGTTTTATATATTTCACGGAAACAACAAATTGTAGAAGAGTAGTATAATTTTTTTAGAAATATACACTAAATTCTTTTATTGAGTGAAATAATTATGTTTTAGATAATCATTAAATAAAAAGGTAGTCAGAAAATATAAGTTATAACACCAATTAATTTGACTTAAGCATCAAAATTTAAAATGATTAAAGATCGTAGTTATTTGACTTGTAATATTGGAATAATTATGTATAAACAAATTATTCCCATTCCCTCAGTAATGCACCCAACTCTAACAAATTCGCCAACTACTAGTACAACAACACTAAAGCTCAATAACTCTGAGGCACAATTACAACTATAAGCTTTGGCAGCTAGAAATGCGGGTCTGGGTCGTGAAATCGAGACCAAAAAAGAGAGCGAACAGAAGAGTAGAGAGGAGACGAGCTGAGAGGAGGCGAAACGAAACGAGACGTCGAGAATGCAGCGCACATAAAGAATGCCAAAATAAGTTTAAAACTAACGACGAGCCGGGTTTAGTGCGTGCAGGCGAGAAAGAGAGAGGCCGAGAGGCAAAGAGCGAGACAGTCGTCAGCAAGGTGGTTTATGCATGTGAGTGTGCTTGTATTTTGAAACATGCAACTTTGCCAAAATGCGTAAAATGGGAAGAGAAAGATAGTGAGGGAGAGGAAGTGGGAGTGGGGGCCTCTCCCCACCGAAAAAAGAGAGCTGCCTCGGCGAGAGTAAGAGCGAGAACGAGCATTGCGGGTCTTAAACAAGTGCAGTACACATACAGTATAAACCTTAAAAAGCGGACTTTTAACTTGTTAACGGAAACTTAAAGTTAATTTGTTAGGACAGTAAGTTTAAAGCGATGATATTGTAATGGCTTGAAGAACTTTACCTATTGAACACCTGAATTCCTTACAGATTCGCTATAACAAGTGTTTACTGTATATGCAGCTGTACCAGAAGCGAGTGTGTGTGTGTGTGGGGTCATTCTCGAAAAATTAACAAGTGTTGCAAAGCGTCAAAAGTGCGTAAAGGTAATTAGTGAAAAAAACGTCCTTTTTTTGGGCAGGGAAAGTTCATTAACACACTTAGCATATTAAAACCCGCCACAACTCATTCATAACCACAGCAAAGAGTGTGTGTGTATAGATAACGGAACAAACGCGACAACCCCTCTAAAAAAAAAAAAAGAAGAAAAACAAAAACCGTGGCAACCCAGTCAACCGACAAACCAACAAGGAGAACTCGAAGAAGAAAAAAAAGTAGCAGCTGAAACAAGCGCCTAAGCATGGCGTCACAACAAAAGCAACAACAACAAATAAAGGCTGTAAAAATTGTCAATATAGAAGAAAGAAAAGCAACAACAACAAAAACCAAGCAGCAGCAGCAGGCTTTTGAGCTTTGCGAAATAATGCGCGAGAGTTAAAGAAGAAGCCGCCAACGCTGGCTGCGACGGCGACGGCGACGCTGGCAGAGCATTTTTAACGAGCCGAATGACAAGCGCGCACAAAGACACAAATATATGCATACAAAACAGTCGAGGACGGTGCAGTAGGACCAAGAATTGTTAAGCAAACAAAATAATGTTTTTAGTGACTCAGCCATTTTTGTTGATCAACCAATTTTACTCGAATAAATACATATTTTTAAAATATAACCCCAGATAATACATCAACGATGTGCTCTTAATAATTTGTTTATTCGATCGACTTATTAGCAAACTGCTTTAAATAACTTTGATGTTGTGCAAGATCAGTTATTATTATTTACGAATAAGTTAGAATTTAAAGATTATTTTTTTAATATATACTGTTTTAAAAACGTATCAGTCTGGTAGGTAATTCATAATTTCCTATTTCACAGCATACAACAATTTCAAGTTCAATTTGCAGATACTTTCCTAGGTAATGTTTGCTTCTATTCAACTGCTCCCCGCTGTGCATACAGACGCACACGCGGACACACATACACAGATGGACGACATGCATACGAGACGCCGCAGCAGCAGACCGGTTGAGGTTAAATTGGATAGTGAGTGAGACTGGGTGAGGGAGGGCGAGGGAATGAGATGAAGAGGGCGACGAGACGGGAGGAAAGAGATGGGGATAGAGATGGAGCTGCTCTCGCATACATATTGAGTTTTTCTTTTGGCGTAATGAAAATTTTAGCACTGTTTTGGGGCAACAACATCAACAGTAACGCGAATATGAAGATGAGCGAAACGGGATGGAGATAAAAAACTTACCCGCGTGGAGAGCAAAAAAAGTATGGAAATCCGTTAATCGGCGCCTCTGCCACTGCGGTGCTGCTTCTGTTGCTGCAAACTCCTTGTCGATTTTCCGAATATCGCATGCACAAGAGATAAACTATTTCGATTTCACTTTTCCGATTTGCGATTTGCGCTTAATTATACTTCGCTTATTTATATACAACACATGCACTTATGCTTTCGTATATATATTTATTATATACATATATGTGTACGCTTATTTATCGCCTGTATGTGCGTCACACCAATACACTTGCACCGCGCGCTCTGCTGACGTCGACGCCGCTGCTATCGGCGGCTTTCCAAACGATTTTGTTTTCCACGCACCAAAGACTTGATTGTAAATACGTAAATATATTCCTTTAATATTTTTGTATATTGCACGGCTTGTGAACTTCTTTATTTTTGATTTTTTCTCAACTTTAAACGCAATTTGTTTACTATTTTGAAGCGAGAGTGTGCCCGATGGATAGAGAGAGGGACACACACACATACACGCACAGACATGCACACACACACGCAGCTTATTGAAATTCACTCGTGTGCGGCTGCGGCATTACTTCTTAATACAGGATTTGTTTTGTAAATAGATAACGGACTGTATCGCGCGATTGGACTCTCGAATCTTCGTATCAAGATACAATCACTCGAAGTCTCGAAAATTAATTGTAATTTTCACCGCTCGGCACTTAGACGCACACTTATACAGGCGCGAAGCACGTCCGTACGATCCGAGAGAGAGAAAACGAATGAGAGAGAATGCCGGAGGAGAGCATTCGATTGTTTTTGTTTGTCTTGCATTTGCAGTGTGACCGTTGTGGGCAGTGTTGACACTTTGGACCTTTCTTTGGAGAGAATTGGCTAATTTTAATTATATTTCTTAAAGCACCGATTCTGTCAATACTGACATAATCAACTAACAGAAATGTATTATATGGCCATGAAGAAGCTTTGTGTACTCCCCATACAAGAAAATGTTTAAATTTCCAAATATATCGGCAGCTATAAAAGTGACCATAACAACCAAACTCATAACTGCGCTGGCTCCCCCAATTTTCGAAACGATTCGGGTGGAGGTTGGAGTTTCGAATTCGACGGTTTAAATTATTTGTTCGATTAATATGATTTTATTTTGTAGTGCAGAACATTTAAACAAATTTTTAATATCGCGCGTTTGCTTAGAAATAATTGATTTTTGGTATATATATTATTGCAAAAGGGTTTTGTTTAATAATTGTACATTTTACAAAATTTATAAAAAACAAATTCCAAATAAAATGCACAAATTTAAATAAAAATGATTTAAACCTTGTTCAATTGAACAAAGTTTTCCGCCTGATGTTTAATATAGGACTTTCGACAATCCATATCATCGGCAGGACGGTTGTGTGGCGTCCAGACAGGTTCCCCAACAAAATAGCGCCGGGCTTTGATAAAGTTCTAAATAGTGACGAAAATATTAATTAAAAACAGTTACAACAACTAAAAGAAAAGGGCTAGCTTACGTTGGAATCCAAAGTAAAACGATGGTAGATACCAGCCGGAATAATAATCAGATCTCCTTTAACCACCTGTATGCGAAGCCAGTTCTCTTCGTTGCTATAAAATTAAATTAATTTCTTTTAACTTACAAAATTTAATAACCTAAAAGATTCACTTGGAAGCCCGAACTTACTCTCTAACATCAAAGTAACCGGATCCATCCAAGACCAAACGTATTTCCTCATCAGTGTGCAGGTGTTCGGTGAAAAAAGCCTTCAGCTTGTTGGCATAGTCGGGCAGACACTTTTCCGAGCAGGTAATCTGTAATGCGTAGTTTAGGAATTAGAAAGGGGGTTCATAGATTCTTTAATATAACCGACCTTACCTCATCATCATAGGTATAACCCCGTTTCGCCCTCAGTTCCGTTAGAACCTCATCGCTCTGGTACGCGTCCGCATTGATCTGCAAAAAGCAAAAGTGAGTGATCAAGATAAGCTCGCTTGATAAGCCAAGGTCAAAAGTTTAACGACGTAGTTATATTCCACTTGCTTTTAAGTACTCCACGCCGGTTTTCTTGTAGAGATCATCTAATGCCAGGTACTGCGGTGGATTGCGGTGGTGCTCCAAACGCTGATCAGTTAGCTCGTTGTCCATAAACCAGACTTTCACCATTTTTAAACGATCTTTAACAAAGTTTAGCGAGAAACTAAATAGAATCAGTTTGCTCTCACAGTTGTCGTCAGCTGTTCGACTCAGAATTAATGTCGAATTTCGAGCTCGAAAACCGATAACACAATTTCGAATACTAACAATATTTATCGCGTTTTAAATTTAAACAAATAAATACTAATACTTTAATAAAGAAATAAATGACAAATATTGGTATTTAGAACATTTGATAAAATTTTTATTTGCTGATTAAATAAATATCTTTTTTTTATGATTTTAACGCTAAATAAAAACCGACTCTTGTTGTTTTTACCATTATCTTTTTATTTTAAGGATAAACACCCATTTTAAACTCGTATAATTTTTGGGCAGTTTTATTTACGTTAGAAGATAGTAGCAGGTACTAACTATAGTTTAGTAGTACATGAAAATGCATCGCTGCTGCTGCTGATTTATTTTACATTTATTTGTGGCGGTATAAAAAGAATCACTGGACTATTACGCCGTCAGCTTGGCCAGCTCCTCGCGCAGCTCGGCAGTGTCGATGGCTCCCTTGGCCTGGGGCTGGCTCTGGGACTGTGACTGAGCCAGCAGGCGAGCGCAGCTCTTCTTGTGCATAAACCAGTGGAGACGCTGGCACTCGCGGTCACAATACTGCACCGCCTTGCACTTGGAGCACTTTTTGTCCGGCTTTTCAGCGCCGCAGGTGCTGCAGTAGCTGGCCTCGTCCTGGAAGGGAGACATTAATTAATTTGTGAACCCAATAGTTGGATGGAGAAACCCACCACAAAACCTCGCATTCCATTAATGGCATTGCGCAGGATGGTCAGTGCTGGCGGTGCATCCTTGGAGCCCAGCTGCAAGGCTATTTGCCGAAAAATGGTACACTCGCGCACCGGGAACTCCCGGGCGCACTCCCGCAGCGTATACTCCACGTAGTCCAGCTGGCCCAGCTTGTTCTCCTTGAGCACCCGCTTCACAAACATCTCCAGGAAGTCGCTCTTATTGGCCTCCCCCGTCTCCTTGTGCTGGGCCTTGAACTGCTCCTCGCAGCGTATAAGCTCGGCCAGAATCCAGCCCTGATAGTGGAACTTGAAGGCCAGCAGTTCGTTGATATCGTGCGTCTTTTGCATTTCCTTTTCGCACATCAAAGTCAAAGTCTTGCGGAGGTTGCCTAGGATCCTGAGAAGTCCCAGAGACTGGACATTCAGGGCAATGCGCACGGGATGCAGGTTGATCTCGGTGACAAAGGCGTGAAAGGATTGCAGCAAACTGGGTGGTATCTGGGGCTCCGTCTGCTGGCCATGCAGTTGTGTGTAGTACTCCAGACTCGACCTGGTCACGTAGTTGTTAATGGTCTCCACGCAGGCGAAGTTTCCCACAAAAGCGGCCATTTGTGCGGCCGTCCGCTGGACACTGTTGATGGCACCCGGCCGGATGCCGGCGTCCAAGAGCTGCCGGCACACGTGAGCGTTGCCCGACAGGGCGGCAAAGTGCAAAGGCGTGTAGTCGGCGCCGTGCTGGTTCAGGTTAATGTCGGCACCCTGTGGAAGCAAAAAAGGGCTATTAAGGATATCTCTGGGTTAATGGGTATCGAGCACCTACCATGTCCAGGAGCAGCTGCACCGCCTCGCGGTTCCCCTTAAAGCTTGCGTGCGCCAAGCAAGACATCCCGTTGTCGTCCACAAAGTTGACGTTCCGACAGCCCACAAGGAGCTGCTTGAATCCGCTGGTGTCGGCTTTGGCTAGGCGCTCCAGCAGCTGCCGCTGCACTTCGTCCAGTTGCGAGTTCTTGTTCTCCTCGGTCATTTCGGTCTGGGTTGCTTTCACGGGGCTGCGTTAAAAGGCTTTTCTTGCCGGAAAATGGAAAATAAAGAACAAGTCCAACTGTTTTCGGCGTGCACGGTAGGGATGGGAAAACTACCCACGATAGTATCGATAGCACAACTTCTTGATGCACGCATGGCGATATTTTCGTTGAGAGATACGAAAATATTAAAAAATCCGTTTTTTTTTTTAAGCAATATATTTAATTAAAAACATTATTTCTAATAAAGTTATCATAGTTGTACATTTAAATTAAAATTATGCAGTTGGATCGTATACTTTTGAATTTGTAATTGATACTTAAAGGGCTATGAACTGTATACCATATAACTTGAAAAGTTAGAATTTACATTAAAAAAACGGTAATTCCTTTATTTTTTTTAGGTTTTTCCGGCTCTTGATTTTTCTAGAGACGAGCAAAAATAAAGCATCGCATTTGGCCGATATTGGCTTGAATATTTAGGTATCGATAGACCCCTATCAGTCTTTCCCCGCCTCTAGCAGCTGCACTCTGTTGTCATTTTTACATTTTTGTTGTGTTTTGTTGTCGTCGCGTCGAGTCGGTTCGCGTCCGTGTGTGATTTGTGATTTTACAACAACACTAAGCATTTAACCCCCGCGAGGTGCCAACAATGTTTACAACCCCTTAAAAATATTAAAAATCCTTAAAAGCGTACCAACAAAAAAGGAAGAAAGGGAAAAGGTGATAAGCGTGGTGCGAGAAGTGAAGAAAGAAATTCCAATGCAGACGAACCCTTCGGCTCGTCGTTGGGAAATGTATAAATTATAAAAAAGTGCAGATAAGCGCGCAAAATGACGAAGGAGGAGGTGCAGAGAGCGAAAGAGCGAGAAACGGAGTGACAGATAACGAAAAAGCAGATAAACAAAAGCCATACACACACAAAGCAACAATTCTTAATGCCGTTTTTTCATTTTTGCAATGTGTTTTCCGCGGGCGGCAGGGGTGCGGTGGCCTCCAAAAATGTTTACATGTGCTCGCTCGGTCAGCAGGAAAATGGAGAATTGCTTTTTCCTACTTAGCACGATGTGTGAAAATTGGCTAGGCCGTTTTCCGTTTTCCTTCTTTTTTTTTTTTGCTGTTTTTGTTTACCAATTTCGATAAGTTTCGGTTTCGATTTCCTGCGAAACGCACACACACACACGTTCTCAAAAAAATGGCAGGGGATTGCGCGAGCGAGTGGGACAGGCTCTGTTCTGCTCTTTTCTTTGCCGCTGTTCTCCTGCTCCTTTTCCGTGCTGCTCTTCACCCCCCGCAGTGCAATTTCTGATTCCCTGCGGAGGAGAGCCGAAAATAATACAGTAAATATTGGATAATAGGAGAACAAGCGTGGAAAATCGCACAATGAGCTGTTTTTAGATATTTCCTGGAAGATCCTCTTTGATTTGTGTGTTTTTTTTTTAGTTTTTCATCTTAGGAGTTAAAAGAAACACATTTTTTTTTTCGGTAAAAGATCTGTGAAAATAGGTCTTTTAAGTGGAAATGTTTAATTAAAAAATCTGTAAATGTGCAAATAATTTATTAAATTTTTAAGAACAAAATTTTTAAATGAAAAGAATTTATTTTTTCAATGAACTAAGTTCTAATTTATGAATGATTCAAATTTCTGAAAATACTTGCTTTTCCTTTATCCAAAACCATCTGTTGTATTATTTCCACAAGGGCGGAAATATTTGTCAGGCCTTTGTTATTGTTTTCACCGCTTTTCCCACCCCTAAGATCTCCGCTTTTCTCCATTGTCCTTTGAAGATAAAACAAGTTCCTGTGAATGCAGCTTCCCCTCCTTAATACAGACCCTAGCAACTTTTGCAGCTGCTTTTTGGGAACCAAACTAAAAAATTGATTAGGCCCCCTTATGTGACAACAGGTGCAACAGTTGCTAATGCGTTACCACGCCTCATATTTTTTATTTATCCAACCCCTCACAGTGCTACAAGAAAAAATATATATATCGAAAAAGTGCTAATTAATAACCGAGAAAGAGAATATATAAAACCACACAATAAACCATAAGTTAATCAAGGAAAATGGGAAAGCTGCTGAGCCTGCTGTCACGCGACGACTCCAATTGTTGCGCGGCCAAATCCTACGATGTCTTCCTGGACTTTGAGAACGCCGCGCCCACGGATACGGAGCGCGAGATCTACGAAGAGGTGGAGCGCGTTCTCCGCGAATCGGAGGTGGTTCTGGAGGAGATACAGATCTATCGGGTGAGTGTCTCTCGCGTCTACCCTGTGCGTCATTACGTTGGGATTAACCGCAGTCTAACTAACCGGTTATTAGGCATTTAATAATGAATTCTGTAGTTTAAAACAACTATCTTATATGTGACAAATTGAAATTATAGAGGTGTTTAAGTTACAAAAATCGTTTTTATATTATTTCTTATATTTTATTTATTTCTTTGAAACGTCCCAAAACGTAGGAAAGTGTATAAAAACTGATAATTTCAACAGCTTGCTAAAAATAACAACAATTGCCGGGAAATCGAGAGCAACAAAAACAAAAGCGGGAACAATAAACGAGCAACAAATTGAGTATTTAACCTTTGCCAGTTTGAGAGCAGAGAGCTGGTTGTTATCTTGTTGCAAACATTTACGAAGCTCTCAAGTAGAGCTTACAGGGTTCCCTGAGAAATACAGAACATGGAAATTAATTAAAATATTATAGTAAAAATTTTTATATGTAAACATGCATAAATAATTACTCATAAAAGCAAATTAGTGATTTTTCAAACCTTTGAAAGAACCCGCTCTGAAGTTGATATTTTACACAGCAATACAAGTTCTAAGAATCCAACTCTTAGGGTTACCACAATAAACTAATAGGCTTTAAATAGCTGGCGCTGAAGATAAGATTAACTGCTGTGAAAATGAGTGTCACTGGCAAACATAGACCTTATCCCCATTTTCTAGTTTCTCCAATGTACATTTTCGGGCTCCACCAATATCTTCCTCTCTCTGTTATTTCTCTGTGGGGCTCTTTTGCGGTCTGAGTCACGCACGTGCCCGCATACATATGATCCGATCCGACCCGATGTGGCGGACCTCTTTCATTATCATCGCTCCACTGACGTCATTAACCAAGTTTTGCCGCTACTCTTCACACGCGGTTTTTCTTTCTTCGCCTCTCTTCGGTGGAGAATTACTCACCCAGTCTACGCTTTTTTTTTACACAGAAATAAATGAAGGTGTACTTAATACAATGGGTAAATAATCGGTTATTAAAATAACTCTTAATTAATATGGAGGTTTTTTATTTAAAACGTAAAAACTGAAATATATTTGCATATTAAGAAATATACCTTTAAAAGATTGTTATAATTTTGTAAATTTAGATGGGTATTCTCATAACAAGCCTTTTTTTAGTGACAAAACACAAAGAGGTTTGTGAGGCATTCTTATTCGCAGCTGTGGGTGTGTGTGCAAATTATTAATTGGGTTTCAGACGGAAAGAGACAGCCCAAGAGTTGGGGAAAATATAGAAAGGGGCGGCAGACAAACACACAAATGTCAGGCCGAAAAAAGCTTTAATCAACGCAAATGAACTGGAAAATGTATACCAATGAGCTCATTTCCTTTGTTGTGACCCACTTAAATGGGACCAGAGACCGAATGAAACAAACCCCAACCAACAAAAGCGACCTCGAGGGGCATTTAACCCTTTGGTGACTGCAGCAGCAGCAACCTTCCCTTCCATTAAAAACCAACTTAACCAGAGGTATTTAAAATGCGCTCAATTTGCGGGCTGCATTTCATTTTCATTGCATTTTTTATTCGACTGCCATGAGTGGGTGGCTTTGGGGCTGGAAAACTGGTTGCCAAGGCGAAAAAAAGAAACAACCAAAAACTGGTTGTGGAGTAGGTGATTCCCAAATAATATATACTTATATATACAGTTGGCCGGGCGCCAAAAGCTGGCAAAAATGGCTAAAAACTTCATGTTCTTTTTCACCTCTTCCTCCTCCAAGTCGGTTGCTATAAATAGAGTGAAAACGGCAAGAGAGGAAAAATCAACTATTTTTCTTTTATTTTTGTTGCCTTTATGTCTTGTTCTCTTTAAGTTAAACCCTGGGGTATCGAACTGAGCTTAAAAAAGCACAGAGGAAAAAAATAAAGTTAATGATTTAAGGTCTTTAAAATTCTTTTTTGATATGATTTTTGTTTTGGTAGTGGTCCAATATAATTGATATACTTATATATTTTTGTGCTTAAAATAATTCATATTAAAGAATAAAGTATTTCGTTTTATTTAAAACCGAGACGAAAGAAATCTTCAGCCCAATTTTTCCCCATCTGTAATAGGCTTTTTAATCCGATTTATGGCCACTTGCTAGTGACGCTTTTGTCAAATATTGGCCCAGACTTAGATAAGGAATGAAAGGCGCCCCATTGTGTCTATATGTGTGTAATAAACTAACAAACAAACTATAGCAACAAGGTCAACAAAGGGCCGCAAATAATAATAATAGAAAAAAGCCACCATTCAGTGCAGCAGCAATAGCAACAATGATAATAATGATAATCACATCACAATCGCAATAATGATGCCTCACCTGAACACAAAGGAACAACAATGCGAACAGAAAAAGTATATCAACAACATCGTGTGGGTGCTGGCAGCCCAGAGATAAAAGTTATCGGGTTTGTGGGCCACCAAAAGTCCATCTGAAATTTGATGAACACGGCTTTTGGAATCATATTAAATTAGAGGAGTTGTGGTTTTCCACAAGAAATAACAATTATTACATGCAGTAGATAGAGGGGCAAAACATATGTTGAACACATGGCAGTAATCCAATACTCAACCTTGAACCGAAGCCCGCTGAAAAAAATATATCGAGTGCGAATTTCTGTGGTTTTTGGGTCTCTCTTACATAATATTTAGAAATATAAATATTAATAAGTCAGCGGACTTCAAATTGAGTCATTTAGATATCTTTGTTGATTACAAAATGGCATTTAAATCATTACGTAAATGTTACACACAACTTGAGTGATCAAATGTTGAAGAATTCAATTTCTAAGTAAACTTTTGTTTGCTTAAAATCAAGTTGATTTGGCATTTAATGTGAAGAAATGAATTTCTGGCAACTTTTTTGCAAACTCTAGAATGAAAGTCATTTTTATGTGAAAAGTTGGTTCATTTCGATAAGAAATTTGCAAAGTTTTATAACTTTGGCATTGTAAATAGGAAAGTTTTTAGGTTTTTTATTTAAACCAATAAGTGTAAGTGAGTTATTATTTTAATTAAATTTTGTTAGGGAAAAGCTGTAAATTAAAGTGTATTATTAAGTACAAGTCTTATAAGTACCTACATAAAATCACCCTTTTTATTTGCTGTGTTTATTTTATTTAAAGCCACCGCTAATTTCCCAAAATATCCAAATAACTTCCCCCTTCTTTTAAACCAAAAATAATAATATGCCAATGATTTGTCATATTTCCCCCATTTAGGAGCCATTTTCCCCTCCAAATCAGAGCAGCAGCTGCTTTCACTCAAAAGGGGAGAAACCCTACTCCATAATGGACATAAAGGCGACCCATTTAAAAAGTCTGCTCTACATATTAAAAAGCGTCATGCATAAATATATAAACATTTAGGCTTATTGTGAGGGGGAGCCGACACAGACAATCGGAATAATCACAGAATCTGAAAGAGCAGTCATTAGATATATGTGTATGCCCCTCCATACTCCCACCTCTTCCATACTCCCACCTCTTCCGAATAACTTAAACGTTGTGCGCGAATGCAAAATCACAAAGAGAGAATAGAGAGAGAGAAATAAAAGTCAACTTCCGGTTGGTCATTCGGTTGGCCAGCCGATATAATTGCTATAATGTGCGTGCCGGCGATCAGCGTTTGAGTATTATAAAATTATACTTTTTATACCCTTTATACAACCCTTTCAAGCTGTTCTCTGTGACCTTTTTAAAAATGGTTTAAAAATGTAAAAAAAAAAAAAAAAAAAAAAACATTAAAGCCATTAAAAGAGCATGAACTTTTTTGGATTGATGAAAATAAAAACAAGCTACTTTTATTAACAACTAAAAATTTATAATTTAATAGTTGGTTCAATTGGCCATTAAATTTGCCACTAAATTCAAAATTTACGACGTTTTTCTTTCCTTACCTGGATTTTATGGCTTTATTTGTTAAATGTTTAAAGCTTTTCAATGAAGACATATTTGTTTTATAGTTCCTATGTGATTAACATCAAATCTATAGCTCCAAAGGTAGTAAATAAACTATAAAAAAATAAAAGTAGGAGTAAATACTAGCAGCACTAGCATTTTAATTTGGTTTATTTGATAAATTAAAACGTAATCATTATTTTATATTCACTTGAGTTATTAGAAACCCAAATTTAAAATCAACTTCCTCATTGCTAACACTTTCCAAAAATTAGGTAACTCCTTTAAAGGTTCAACCAAGGTTTATTTTATTTATTTATCAATAGCAACAGTTGTAAAATTGAATTTCGTAACCTTAATAGTCCAAATTTAGCATATGGATAAAATTGAAATTCATCATTCAATTGCATTTCACTTTTCCAAGTCCGTATTTGTGATTGTTTATCGCTTAGCGTAAACGTATTTATTTCGTATTTCCGACGTCATCAACAACAAATCAAATGCGCCGAAAATGGAGAAAGAGGGAAACGAAAAACATAAACAAATTGAAGTAAATAAAAGTGTACACACTTTAAGTGTAAAGCTCAATGTGGAAAAGTGTTTCAACAAAAAAACGAGTAATTGTTTTTGTTTAAGTATCATTTTCTCGCCTTTTTGAGTGCACTTTAAAATGAGATTTCGGTGTGGCGATGATGCCCCATTTAAGATTATTTTTTTTTAGTTTAAATTTTTTTGTTGAAATTTTGAAGGTGGGTGGCAATTGTTGCATGATGCTGTGGCATTTCTTGGTTATTTGCTGTGACGCCTCCACAGATGTGACAACAAAAAAGTACATTTAAAATCTTTAAGATCAATATGAAAATGTTTAATATTTGTATAGGAAACTAAATCCTATTTATTATACATATAAAATATAAATTGCATATTAGGAATCCTATTTATTTTATATTTAATTATAATCTGTATTTATATTGTTTAAAATATTTTATAGCTCTGAAACGCACTGTTCTGGCATGACACATTTTTGGTTTGCTTATTTATTGAAATGACACTGAGCTGATTTGCTTTAACCAAATTTAATTCAATTAAATAAGGCGGAGAATAAAATTGTTTGCATTATTTGCATTGCTTTCAAGTTTAAACTAGGGTCAAACTACAAAAAAATAAGGAGATTCAAGCAATAAAAAAAAATAAAAAATATAAATTCGGTTTAAAAAAGGATAAAATAATGAAGAAAAAAAAAAACAAATTAAACCTCTCTCTTAAAATATTTCTAAAATCATCAGTGACTTCTGCTGTCCCTAAAAGTTCTCTGCCACCTGAACTGAACTGTTAAAGAGACTTTAAAATAGTCAAATGACCAATTTACGACTTTTGTAGAATGAAAGGATGGTGGGTGTGCTCCTAAGTACGTCTGTTTTGTATTGTCTGGGGCCTGCTCAGTCCCTCTAAGCAGCTTAGAAGCCGGGTGTAAAGTGCAACGACAACGCTTCCAGCTGCTTTTTACTGCCAACGCGTCTGTGCAGAAATGTATTTTATTTATTTATTTATTTAGTTGTTTTTCCTTTTCTTATTTTACGAGCAACAACTGTTAACATCTCCGTTTATGCGTGTAAACATTTATGCGTGTACACAAACATACGGTGGCTCTGAAGAAAAATGTGCAATTTTTCAGGAATGTTTTCTTATTTATTTTGTATTTTTTTCGCTGCGATTTTCGATGCAATTAAAATTTGCCGGCAGACGCACAGCAGTTTTACAATTTTTTATTCCACTGTTAACCCAATTGTAAGCAGCTGTTTCTCTGAGTTTTACAGCGCACAGGAAAGTGGTAGGGGTTTTGTAGGGGCGCTTTAATCGATATTGCCACCCATTTCCATATCCATTTCCCCCGACAATTGTGATTTATTTGCCTTAATTGAGAACAAGAGAGTGACATGTGTTTTATGGGAATGCGACAGCTGTCCCGCTCGCTCGGTGCCTATATTTCTCTTTCTTTCTCGCTCTATGTTGGCTGATTTCCCAGAATTTTTCCCTGGGGACATTGACATTTGTTTGGCTGCCCGGCTCGGCACCGGTCGGAGTGCGTCAAACGCCCAGTTTTGATAAGAGGAACCTCCTCTGTCGATAATTAAATGCAATCATTTGGCATATCGAGCACAAGGATTGTTTTTGTGGTTTTCAGTTGCGTAGAGGTGGATTTATAGTGGATTTTGATACAAGAAAAATATGTAGAAAAGAGTAGGTTAATTTAGAAACAAGGTAATATTTGAATAATTTTAAATACAATTTTTAAAAATAATGAAATTATTTTTATTTACTTATATGTTTTATTTTATTGAATTTTTTAACTAAATAATTTTGAAATCAAATATTATTAGGTGTTCTAAGAATCTATAATTTAATTATTTATTTTAGTTTCATTAGCTTTTTAATTTATTTATTTATTAAAACATTTTAGTTTCCATTTAATGCAGAAGTCAGTTCGGAATTTAACCCTAACATTGTAGCAAATTTTTCGAAGAAAATCTTAAGTTTTGTGATATTAAAAACCTGGTAAATATTTAGTAAACATTTCCTCGAATTTTATGTACTTCCCTTGGTTCTTTAACTAGCACATTCTTCCCTTCTCATTCTCATTCTCTCTTGACATTGATAATTTCGCAGGTTTATCTTATCTTTATGGCAATCGCAAGCGTTGTTGCTGCTGGTTTTTGTTGCTTTTTCGATTATCTTGATAAATTACGGCGGTGCTCGTGACATATACGAAAAAAAAACCGCTCTATAAAAGCCTGGCCCTGGCCCTTGGACAGTTAGGTAAAGCGATTCGCACATTGTTAAGGCCTATTTAAATGTAAATGGTAATTAAATTTACAGCGCACGCACCGCAAAATGAAATTGGTTTTTAATTTGCTTTACATTTGGTTGAATTTAATGTTAATTTAACTTTAATTTTGTTTCACAAAATGTGTAATGACCAAATATGTCACAGAAATGAGTTCTACTCATCCGGGGGATTACACAATATCGAGAAGAGTCGACCTAATCTCTATTTTTAACTGGCTGCCTCAACTGAAAGTGATCTTTTAATTGCTTAATGCTTGCTATTGTTTACTAAATGACTTCCAATGATGCACATTCTTGTGAAAATCAAAAGTCTCACCTCGCTCTTTGAATTCTCCGACGTTTTCCGCTTAACAAAAGCCACATTCAACGATCGTTCAGTTGCTGAAAAATGACTCACAAAAGCCATAGTTGCGAGAGTTCTTGTCCGACTCAGCAGTTTTCCAAATGTAACACGACATCAGAAGCAGCGACATCCACAATAACACAGAGTTTTGCAAGTCTTACATGGCAAGAAAAGGTTGTAAAATCATTAAAGTCATTAGCAAATAATTATCAGGGAATTTCTAGGGTAAGTTATTTATTTTTAATAAGGAAATAATGGGTTTCCGACAGGTTTTGGACAGGGTTTTTTTTTACTACGTAGCTAGATAGAAAGACTGGCAAAATAAAAATTAAAAATTAAAAATAATAAATAAGGCAGGGTTAGGCCAGGATTTTTTAATTTTTTTGTTGCCTAAGAACCACAACTGGCAGCCAAAAACAATGCTTAAAATCATCTGCCCCACACAAAATATGCTTAATAAAATATAATTCTTATTAAATATATTAGTTTTTATATTGTTTGATATTTTAAAATCATAATTACTTGTTAGCTAAAAAACAAATAACAGAAGTTTCTTTAAAAAAGAATAAATTCTCCTTTTAAACTATTCAAAAATAAAACCATTTAAAATTGATTATCTTTCACACATTTTTAAAATGAAAATTAAATAAACAACTTTTACTCTAAGTGTACATTATGTATGTTTCCCAGCATATATATTTACTTATTAATGCTGCTGATATCTGAGCTGGAAACGGGAGTAAAACAGAGAAGAACTTTTGTGAGTGGGTCTCAGCCGCCTTTCTGTCCATTGAATAATTAAGCGATTCTCGCCAGCGGAAGGCGCAAAAACATGAAAACAACAACTAGTATATGTTGGGAATTATGAAATATTTATGATTATATGTATTAGTCAACAGAAGTGAAGTGGCGGCGCTATGAGAAAATTGTAGACTGCAGTGTCAACTTGTCATCGTTGTCGTCATCGTCATCATGCTGCTGGTTGCACTTTGTTTTTCTTTATTTATTTACATTTATTTTTATTATATTTTTAGTGTGGTCACGGAAAGGCGACTGAATGTCTGTCGCTGTTCCTTTGTTCTTGTTTTGCTTTCAGTTTCTGTGTGTTTTTTCCTTTGACTCTTTCCTATTAAAAATAAATGATGAGAAATTAAGAGTCATCAAAGGCAGAATCCCCATCTCTCTGGGAAATGGTTTTGGCCTTTTGAATTTATTTAATGTTTTTGTGCCGTTCTCGGAATAAATTTGCATTGATTTTGTGACTGTGTCTCTTACACTGTCTTTTTGCTTGATTTTACCTTTATAAGTATATATTTTGTATATATTCTGAATTTTGTTCATTCATTGATTCATTTCAACGTGATTGGCATTCAAAACAGCTTTTGATGACTAGGAAATCTGGAGGGAAATTAGGTAAATGTGCATGCAGTCTTGTCAATGAAATGAAATTGTCAGCGAAAATATGTGAAAAATCTATGGCATGTTTGTTGTTAAACACATCGCCAGAGAGCCGTAAACAACTTCAGTGGCATTCATGAAAACATTTTCCACCCACACTTTTCCGTGCGCCTGGAAAAACACAGTGTTGTGCCACATGACAACATCAACTATTTTATAGCGTCATGCGTTTCCATTGTGGGCGAAAGTCCAATTCTCCAAGTCTGCCAGTGCATTTAGCGCCGCCAGAGATAAACAGTTGCACTTGGGGAAAATATAATAATATAATAATAATAAAAATATAATTTATATAATTATATTAAAGCTGGGATCGGAAATTTAATTAATTAAATGGAAAGAAATTTACTTTTTTTTTACTGATTTTGTTTCGTGTTTCAACCTATATCTGTCTAAG
>JAEIIJ010011073.1:0-18435 GCA_018904815.1 Drosophila ogumai | reverse complement strand
CTTATAGAGTCCATAACTATAATAAAAAAAACCGTTTCGAAATATATTACTTAGTTTAAACGTTAATAATTAATACCATGAAAATGGCAAAATTCCCCATAGTGCATTGGCCAAAGAGCATCCGAAGAAGCGCCGGCATATCCTTGTGGCATGTCTTTTATTTGCTACGTGTTGATGTCCTTTTGATGGCTCTTCTCCTGGCCCGTTTTCTGAGTCAAAGCTGGAGCCTGAGTCCTGGATCCCATTCCCCCTCCTCATATCGGGTCGGCCCCCGGGGCCAAATGACTGCCGCACAAACCGCCAAGCGACTAACAGAAGAACCGAACAACCGACAGACCGACCGTCGATGTCCTGCCCTCGTCCTGTCTGCCGTCACCGTCACCGGCACCGTTTCCATTTCAGTTTCAGTTCCAGGCTCTGCTTTCTGGTCGTAGTCGTGGTCCTGCTCCTGTGCGTGCGTGCGTGCCGCCTTGTATTTGTAATTCCTGGCAGCATGTCCAGCATAAAAATATACTTAAGTGATTTCTCTTGATTCACTTACATAGATTTGGGTTACATTTCTGCTGGCCTGGCGCTCCTATTTTTGGTTCGCCTCGACGTTCTTCAAAGCAAATAAATAATTTTTATGATGGCATCCAGCCCACCCCAATCCATTCTGCTCCATTTCGGCCCTGGTCCCGACTGATCCTTCATTTAATTTCGCTTAAAAGCGTCAAAAGTTAAGCTGTAATCATTTAAATGATTTATTTAGCTTGATTTACCATATCCCTCAGATCTTTTGCTTGGCTTGACATTTCCTCTTTTTGTGGCATTGGGTTGGGATGCCTTTCGGCCCTCGCTCCCCGCTCCCCGCTCCCCGCTCCCCGCTCCCCGCTCCTTGCTCCCTTGCTCCTTGGTCTGTCTCTGGAGATTTATTCCGTCTTTGCTCGGGGTTGGAGGACATTCTCAATCATAATTTGTTGTGGCGTCGAAGTGATTATAATAGATTTATATGCATATTGCATGCAAAAAGGTGAAATTTAATGTTTATTTTGGGTTAGCCGTCGCCGGACGAGGGTCGTGGGACTGGCGAGGGACTTTACTCCGCATAGAATTGTTTAATTTATGATTTGGCAGCGGGTAAGGGCAGAGATTGCCTTCAATGGTGACTCGTAAATAAGGAAAAATATTCCAGGAAATATGTATTTATCAAAAGATGCTCATTTTATTCAAAGATTTAAGACGGCTTGTGATAACTTTAGTGCATATTTAATGAATAATGTGATCAAGATATATAAAAATGGACCTGAGGTAATTTCATCAAGACCTTAATAACTTAAAAATTTTAAAATTTAGCTATTTTAATAGTGCTTTTCCCTAAAAGGGAATGAATTACAATTCTTAATTGGAATCCATGTTCCACCATACTCTAACCCTTCTAGAAAAATTCATTTATTCAGTGTAATCCTCCTCCTGTCCGGAAAAGTTGCTCGGAAATCCTAGATTAATCTCTGGGGGAGAAAGAAAATCTCTTTTCGATAAATATTCGAAAATATGCAACAACTGCTGGCAACAAAAGCCAGCTCAGCGCTTATCCTTGACCTCAGAGCGAGCTCCGAGTCATTAGGAGATTTTTGCGTTGCACACGAAAATTGTTTTAATTGTTATTTACTTTTCCGCTCTCTGCCCGAAAGGCAAAGGGAACAATAGAGGCAAAAGTGCTGGAAAACAGCGCTAATGACCAACTTTTGGCAAGCGGCAAACAAAAAATGCATGCCATGCATTGCAGTGTTGATCCTGCCCCTCGTCCTCGTTCTCGTCCTCGTCCCGATTCTTCCTTTGCCCCTGCTGTTGTTCTTGTCGCTGCTGTCGTAGTTCTAGTCGTCGAAAACACTCAAAACCCATTAGGCAACACTTTATGCTTAGTTTGAAGTTTGGAAACATAAAAAAAATAAAAGCATAGGCCAAAGGACACTCTTTTATTTTCATTTCGACTCAAGTTTATCCTGGAATTTGTGGGAGTTGAACCACGAATAAATAGGAATTAACATAAAAGACATTTTTTAAAATCGAACGAGAACTTCAGCTATTTTTATAATTTTTTTTGGGTATAAAACTTTTGAAAGCTTAAAACTGTGAAAACAGATAATACAAGACTAGTTAAAATACTCTTTTGATAATTAGATATTTAAAATATTACTCAATCCAGAAATAATATCCCACAGTTACTGAGCAGAAATACGCATACAAAACAGACGAAAAAATACAAAATAAAAGACAAGGAAAAGTATCATAACGAAAACTAGGGAAAAAGAAATAACCTCGAGGCGACGGCGGGCCAAGTGAATTTTGCATATTAGCAGAGCAAGGGATAACATTGAGGGGGTCGTGTGGGGAGAATATGTTTGCTGGCACTGTAAAAACACTCCTCAGCTATACAGGAACAACTCTAAGCGGAGGCTTGCTTTGAAGGGGCTAAGGTGCTGGTGGAGAATTCAAAATGCAAGCGCCTTGCGAGACGACGAGTCGGCCTTGCTACGCCGCGCCCACAGCCTCCCAAGCTCGCCCGTGCAATGCAAATGAATGGGCCACGCCCTGAGGCGCCTACGCCCAAGCTGAAGACTCTCCTCCCAGAAGTTTCCCCCTCCGAAAACGACGGCTCTGCGAAGGGCAAACGTGAATGCGAAAGGGAAACAGCTGCTGTAGGCGTTGCGTTTACATTGAAAATTACCCCACTTACAGTGTTGACAAACGAGCTGACGATGAGCGCACACAAACACCAGATGAAGATGAATAAGCGGCATGGGAGGGTGACTGAAAGGATCACTGGCTGCGCCGAGGATGAGTATCTTCTGAGCAAATAGAAACCAATCTAAAAAAAATGTGATATTCTTACATTGTTGAAACTAGACTTTGTGGTCTTTAATTGGACCTTCATGCTCTTATTTCTTCTAACAAATTAATTCTTAGAGCCAAAAAAAAAAAACGGACGAAGCATAACCTTAACGTAGAGTTAATACAAAATTGTACAAAATACGTTTTTGGAGTTGTTTTTTTTTTAAGGAATTAAGTGCAAACTAAAGTACACACTTCCAATAAACGCACGGCTAAAACTGAAATTAATCTCCTTCGAAACCCATTTCATAATTGGTTACACGAGCATTCCCGACGGATATCAGGTGATAATCTATGTAACTGTGGGCAAATGCGGTTCGGTTTCCAGTTTAATTCCTAGAGGCTTGTGTCTTAAGCACTTTAACCGCACTGCCGGCTTCGTGCTGGCCGACTGGCAGGCGTATTAACATAAATCGAATGCACGCCAGAGGACGAGCAGACCCGTCCCAACTCCTTTGACACTCGCAAATCACTCAACGCCATGATAGATGTATTCAGCAAACGCCACCTTTTCGTTCCGACCGCTCTTCGCAGCATCGTTTAACGCAATAGCGCCAACTATAAATTTTAAATTAATTTTGAAGTGCAGCCGGAGCTGCAGAGTTGCAGAGCTCCGTTTGGCAAAGGCCACCCGTCAACGGGCTAAGGGAGGCTTGGCCGAACAGGAGTGGTGTTGGCGGAGTGCTGGCGGAGTGACGACACACATGACACGCATTTTATTGCGCGTCAGTCGCCGCAACTGACAGAAAACGAAGCTCTGAGATGGGTTCTTCCGTTGCGTCTGAATCCTTTTTTGGCCCTTCCGAAGGGGTGCTAAGGTATTGTGCATAAGCCTGGTCTGCAGGTCGTATAATAATCAGTTTTTACATATTTTGTCATGGGTTTTAAGCATATACAATTAAAATATTAATTGTTCTATTATGTAAAGTATAAACATGTTTAAAATAATATTTTTTGCCTTCTTTATATACACAGAAACTAAAAGAAGGGTATTTACCAGAACGGTACTGGGAGGAAATGAACTCATTTTCATGTTTCTTTTTTTGGGTCTCTCTCGGATGACGACTCCTGGCTTCTTGAGCGCTTTGTTGTCTGTCATTACAAGTGCATAAATTATTGTAACCACATTTGGCGGCGACAGGGAAAAGCAGCCGAGCGAACCGAGCCGGAGGAGTCCTTGCTGGCGGAGCAGTGCTGGCGGAGAGGTTGTGCCATTGGTGTCATTGGTGGTGGTGGCCATTGCAACAGTTGCCAGTTTTCAGTTGCTGATGCCGCTGATGACATGACAAAATATTTTCCCAACTGACTTTTGTTCAACCCCCCCGCCCATTCCCCGAAAATGTTGCTTTTGACTTTGATGCCAAAGCCACGCCAAATGTGTCATTCTCCCCAACTTCACCCCACATCACTCCAGCCCACTATAACCCCTGACCCCCACCACCGCCCCCCCGTGACCTTTGCTCAGTTGATGTCAGAAGGAGTTACGGATGCAAGCAGGGTGCGTGTGTGGATGCAGCCCCGTGGCTGCCGCCCGTCTTTTTGTGCATTTCATCGTAGATTCTATCATTTTCTACTCGCATGCTTCAGCGAATTTTGGAATTTTCAATTTGTTCAGAAATTTTTGTAACATCGCCCTTGCCGCCCCTCGATCCACCGCCAAGAATTTATTGAGTTCTTGTTGGACAGAGCAGGGAGAGCGGGTAAGTAGGAGATGCGAGCGCCGCAAATGGGCGGCGGATGCTCCAAAGTTTCCATCAATTCTTGGACACTTTTTTCGTCGCTGATTTGACTCTTTTCACAATTCTCCTAGTGACCTCAGTTGAAACGATTATGTATCAAATACCCATTTCAAATTAATTGATATTATCCATAATTTCTGACCCTTGACCACTTCGCCCATTCAAGCCGATTAAACTAGCCAAAATCGAAATCAAAACTCAATTTGCCAAATGCCAAACATTATTTTATACTTATTATGCCCATGCCAAACTCCGGGCTCAACTCGAGTCCAAATTTATTGCTGACCATGTCGGGCATAAATATAATTTAGATATGTATTTATTTTAAGCGAAAACTTTGCCACTGCAGACGCAGCACGAATAGAAGATATAGTATGTATATTTATAAGCACTGTCAATAATAAAACGCTTGATAAATGCTTAGAAAATGTGCTCAGAAATGTTTTACATGCGAATTAACGCCATAAATTTGATGCCGTTAAACAAAGGGCCAGAAGATTTGTTGGTTGAACACACACTCACACACAGACGCAGCCGTTTGTGTGGGCCAAGAAAAAGTTTGATTGGAAAACACATTTGTGATTTATTTGCGCAAACATTTAATAAATTGCCCTCGGAATATATTTATTTTATGCGACTTTCTCGGACCGTAGGCTGGACTCTCCACCTTCACCCAGTAAATCTCCAACGAATTTCCTGCACCGAGCAAATAACTTGATTAAAAAACCGCAAAAACCTATTTGAGGGCTCCGAACGACCGCAGCAACTGTTTGGCCTTCTCCTTCCCTTTTGGCCACAATGTTATGGCCGCCGCAATCCGATTCGATGTGTAATTTAACACGAAATGGAAAGCGATTGGCAGGAGCCCGTGTGTGTCGGTTGACCAGGTGCCGGACGGGCCTGGCCTGTGCACCTGAATTCGAACCGTACACCTGGCAGCCAGGTGAGCTGGGGTGCCCTGCTTTCATTTCCCAGTGGCGCCCGCACGGGTCTCGGAATCTCAGCTGGGGCCGTCCAGCTACATTTCCGGGTCAGTTTATGGCCGCCGTCGGAGTTTACGGGCCAGAATCACATAATCCCAGGGGATTTGTCTTAGCGAAGGGCGCGGATAGAAATTGTGCGTTCACGTTGGGGAGGTGGGAGGATTTACGAATATTTCTATTTGCGGAATCTGTTCGCGACCAGAATTTGATTCGCATTCGGGAACACTGAGAGTCAGGTCAACGAAATGACATCTTGAACGGTTAGAAAAGTGAAAAGAAAACCTGAAAAATGAAGGGCTTAATCAAAATTGGAACAGATGATAACCTTTGGAGGATTTTAAATCAATGCGAGTTTCCAAGTTGACAAAATAAATTATTTTAATTTAAATTTTATCTTTACTGTTTCCCGTCTTCCTGATATGTTAACTCAATAAATATATATTATAAATATATTTTTAATGCCCTCATAGGTCTTGTATTTCTTGTGACCCATCATCATGAGAAATCTCCATGAAGAACCTTGGAATAGTGGCCACATTTTCTGCAGACATTTTCGATTAAAATGCGCTGCATACTTTTATGCGCATATTCGCACAATCACTCACACACACTCACGCAAAGGGGCACAGATTTCCATCAAGGACTTCCGCCAAGCCCACTTCAACAGCACAAATAATTAAGTTTTTTCTCTAACTTTTTCGGTGTCCTGGCGGGTCTTGGTTGTCTCTGTGCTCCTGCTCCTCGACACGTAACTTTCAATGGGTAAAAACTTTTGCATTTCATGTCCTGTACCCACACACACACACACACACAAGCAAATACAGAGCAAAAGAGCGGTGCATAAAATGTTTGTAAGTGACGTTGAAATTGAGACACTTGTCGCTTAATTGTTTTTCGAGTTTCCACACATAAAAAAGGGGAATGCGAACACAGTCCTTCTATTGTTGTTTTTGCTGGCTGCCGAGACGTGCCTGGGAAATTGAAAAGGACTCTGCCTTTGCCTTTTTTAGGGGAATCATTTACACTCCTCATTTCAGTGGTGTTCCCCCAGGAACCCCTCGGTATCTGTTCGGTGTGCTCGGCTTTTTAGATTCTCGGGCCTGCGTGGGCGTGGTCCTCGTTCTCGTCCTTGTCCTGGGCCCAGCTGCATTCGCCTGTGGTTACTCGTCTGCAGATTATTTTAAGTAATTATCAAGCGATTTGCGTAAAGGTCTTGAGTGTCTCAACTTCTGAAGGGGTCCCTGATGACGATGGGGGCGGGCATTAAACATGTAAATTTAAGCAGCTAAGTGGAAGACAGTTGCATGTAATTGCGGTGGCAGGGTGCCAGGGCCAAAGGAGAACGACTTTTATATTCGTAAGCCATGAAAAGATGCAATTAAAGAACAGTTTGGGAATGTTTTTCAACCCATTTCGACAACGGCAGTTCGTTGTGAGTAGTTTTCGTTATTAGTCCTGACTCTTTCTGTCAAGATTTTTCATATTGAAGTTTTTACTCCAGCTTTAGCGCTTTCAATATTACATTAATATTAAATATAGTTAGAGTAAATAATAAATAATAATAATAAAACAATTTATTAAGGGTCAAAAAGCTGAAATTCTGTGGTAAGGACCTCATGTAGGGGCGAGTCCTTATGGGCAAACGATCTACGGTCGGCTGACCTACCTAAACACACTGCATTTAATACAATTTGGTGTGGCCTGTGGATAGATACTATTTCACTTGGCAGGCAGGCTGACTGACAGACTGTCAGGCTGTGACAGCTCCGGGAGGAGCAGAGGAGCCTACTGGACTGGGGCTTGCTGCCTGATGTTATATAACTTATTACGACCATAATTAACACTAAATTCCCCAAATGGCAACGGACAACTGTCAGCTGCAAAATCATTTGCCATTTGCGGCGAGTCGCCGGAACAAAGTTCGCATGCAGCCTGCTGAATGCGCCAGCCCCCCGTCTCCCTTCGCTCCTCATGTCTCATGTGCTGCAGGATTCGGCCAGTAAGAGTCCTCATCGCAGCCCAGTGACCCCTCAGTAGCTCCTTGGCCCAGGACTACTGTGGCTGCTGCTGCTGACTTATGCGATGCGTCGTGCTGCAGCAAATTATAAAATGTTTGCCTTGCCCCATTTTCCACACATCACACAAGTCATGTCCTGCTGTCCTCTCCGGGTACCCTAAGATGTGTCCTGCCCTAACCTCCTTATTCCTAGCCGTAATCAAATTAGCAAGAGCGAGATGAATTTGGGTTACATCTTGCAGATGCAATTGCTATTCCCCAAAGAGCCTGGAAAATAATAATTTCGTTTAATTAGTGGAATTATAAGGTAGTATTCAGTTAATTCTCTTACACAAATATAAAATACTTATACCTATCATACAGCTTAGTTGGGTTATTTTAAGGCTATTTTGTTGATGGTGGCTTGCAATTACTACTTCAAGTTTATTAAGCACTTAAAATACAGGCGAAGTTTGAAGCAATTATTACATTGTAATGCATATCCACCAGCCTATTAATTTTAGCCCTTATGAAACCGTTTATTAGACGGCCAGATAATATGATATTTAACCATATGGATTATTCGCATCAATCTGGCCCATGCCCTTTCATAAGACTATCGGTTTACTGTCGGTATTATCCTGGCTTTGAGGGGGGATTCATACCACAGCAGCAAACAAACACACTAATTGAAGGCTGAAATCTGCAGGGCTCTGCTCTTTCTCCGGAATAGCGATTCGCTGCAGTTCTCGACTCCATCTAGCCCACTCCGTAGGGTCGTAACTCCCCAATCAATACAACATTGCTGCCGGGGAGATGCCGAAATTTCACGTCTCACCGCACCACAAGTCCGCCCGCCGCTGCACACATGCAATTGCAATCGAGTTTTGAGTTACACAACCACAAATAGACAAGCCGTCCTTCCAGTTGAGTCATCAGGATTCCAGAGGAGGGCAGGGCCCAGGAGGGGAGAAGGTTCCATCGTTTGGCCAAGACAGTCGACACACTAAGAGAAACCAAGCTTAATGTGTCACTTTATAAAATAAACAAAATTATTAAGATTGCTTCAAAAATATTTGTTGTTTGATTTATTTATGTTTCAAGCTAAGACACCGCTGAGCTCCTAACAAAAACATAAGCGTTACTTGTTAGTGAATTGTAAATACATTTTTTTCTGAGTGCAGTGGCCGACGTTTATGATTGCTGCAAACAAAGGCTACGATGACTGCACTTGAAATTGATAATTACGAGGGGCAATATTTGTCTATTGTCGCTGCGGAGGCCTTTGAATGCCAATCGAACAGCTTTATTGATTTCTCATTAAACCGCCGCCTGTGCATGGCAAATTTATAGCTGCGCATTCTGGAATTCCGGACAATGAGCAATAACACTTCATTCTTCAAAACGCAGACACTTATTGGCCTCCGACGATGAGAATTTCGGGACTGTCACATGCCTTGAAGGTGTGATCTATGCAATTAGTTTTGTAGTAATTTGAAGTTAGCTTCCGCTACTGTTTCAAACGAAATTGATGGCCGTAATTAGTTAACAGAAATTGTTTATGGCTTGGAAAATATGTTAGCCAAGTTGGTGAAACGAAACTTTCGCATGTTGCCTCGAAAAAGGGTAACCAGCCAACAAGTAGCAGCCAGGCAACCATCTATCTCTTCCATCGCTTGTTATCAGGCAATACTCTACCTTGTTGTTTGTCCAACGCAAAAGTTTTCAATATGCAAAAGCTTCACTGCCGCAGTACCCGCCCCTTTCGACCCGCCTTACCTCCAACCGATATCGGTCTGAGTGTGGCCAGGTGTTTTATGCAAAAAAATATTTTCATAGATAAAAGTTTTGCGTCACGAAGAACACAAACAGGACTAACAAGCAAGAAGTAGGTGTCCTTGGCAGACTTTTGCCGCTCTCGGAACACTGACTCGGCGAAAACTTAACACAATGTCCACAAACTTATGCGAATTAAATGTTAGCTTTGTCAACTTTAAGGGAAGGTGCGTCCAGGGTTAAGTAAAAAATTAGCTAAACAAGATTTTGCTTCTCTTTAAAGAGCTTCCCAATAATAATTCATAAATAAATATAAATATTGTAGCTAACCATTTGGCTAGTACTTCCCTCCGCTGTGTGTCATCTTGTTAACTGAAACTAAACAGTACAAACATGGCTGTCAACAACTGGAACATTTACCGCTTGCCCATTGCCCACAGCTCGGCGCTGGAATGACAGGACATGTTGTGGCCACTGGCTACCACACACCCCCATTTGATTATTTCTCTCCGTGATGGGGCGGATTCCAAATGAACACACAAAAGAGAGGCTACTTTTCTGTCCGTGCTTAATTGTTTAGATAGAATTAAACGGTTCACATTAACTTAGTTGCAACTTAAAGTATCTACATATGTATGTCTTACACTTGATCATTAAAAAAATTTTTTAAAATAACGCTGATCTGCCTTGGGATCCCCACAATTTTGGCAATGACAGCTTGACACTTTTCAGCCATGCCATACTTTGCTCGCATTTTCTGAAACTTTATCGCAAATACTTTTGTGAAAATTGCCCGCTGCCCTGTTGGCCAACTTTTCTGGTCATTTTTTTGGCTTTGCCCCGACAGCTGGCCTGTGGCCACGCCCTCGCCACTGACATGTTCCACTTGCCAAACACCGATACCCACTCATCCGAACACCTCTCATCGCTGGTGTGCCTCCGGCCAATTCATAAATTAGACTTTGCATGCAATTGCGAATCATTTTCCATCTCCGCCGCCGCCGCCCTTTCCAGTTCTCGGCTCTTGGGGCGTCAGTTCTGCCGCATTGAGCACTCGATTTATGGGATCACAAATTCTATTTGAATTACAAAAAAAAAAAAAGAAAGAGGAAAAACTGAAAATAGGAAAAGGCAGCAAATATGTTTTTACCAATTTCTGGACGATTATCAAGGAAAATAACGAAAAGCGGTGGCCCAATTTTAAAAATTTTTCTCTTTGCCGCCATTTTGGACAAATAAATTCAATAATTTATTGCCCCAAAAATAACTGGCTGTATACGCGATAACAGCTGCTGCAAATATTTAATCAAAACGCTACAATTTAAAGGCAGCCCCAAAAATACCCAATAAAAAACAAACCCAATGGAAAATTGTTTGACAAACGGCAGCCGACTCGCCGGCAAAAAAGCGAACCCCTCGGGGCTAAATGTGAACTGTATTATCACCTCAAATGTGTGTAATAAAGTGCCGAAGAGGCCTCTGACACAAAGCAGTTCTGCCCCCGCCCAACATGACACAAAACGGCAGCAAAGTAGGCGAAGGGTAGCATATGACAATGGGAGCCCCTCGATTCCAGAACGAGGACCAGGCCCCAGACCCAGGCTCAGGCCCAGACCAGAACAAAAGCCCCGGCCAATGGAGTTATCACTGTGCGCCAGACGAGCGATTCAGCCAGCGAATGGGGAGCAGCGGGCACATGCGCAAATAAATAAATTACCCCGGGGCCGCAAGTCATCTACTTAGCCCACACAGGTGCCGTGGTCTCATCAGCCATTGACTAGAAATATTTTTAAAGTCACAGGCACCGACCTTAAAGCCCAAGTTCGGATAGCTTTAAGAGCTCTTGGCTCTTGTTAAACTGACGATTAATATTAATAAATAATAAATGTATAGAGAAAATCCAAATATTCTGTGTGGGATGTTGTTGTTGGCTTAACGTGCAGGATAAAAAATTCTGACTAGAATTGCATAATAAGTAGACTATATTTTAAATATTTCCCAGTATAAATTGCTTTCCTCAGGAGATCATAGTTTTTCTGTTCTCTAACATAAAACCAGAATAATATATATTATATATACAGGAGACCTTGGAATTAGATGCTACGGTGACAGGAGCAGCTCATTTAGGCTCTCAATTATATTTCCATTTCTATTCCAACATAAGCGCAGAAAGGGAGATATCGTTCTATACTAGGATGTCGAAGCCCACTAGCATTAAGGATGCCCTGGCCAAGTGGGAGGATCGCAACAAACAGCCGGTCGCAACGGCCACCGACATCGGTCTCCAGTTCCAGTATCCGCCGATCGAGAAGATGGATCCGATCCTAAACAGCCTGACCGAGTGCCAAAAGTTGAGCCTCTCCTCGAACATGATCGAGAAGATTTCGGGCATCTCGGGGATGAAGAACCTGCGCGTCCTGAGCCTGGCACGCAACAACCTGAAAACGCTCAACGGCATCGAGCCGCTGGCCGAAACCCTGGAGGAGCTGTGGGTCAGCTACAACAACATCGAGAAGATTAAGCCCCTCGAGGCAATGAAGGCCCTGAAGGTGTTCTATATATCGCACAATGTGATCAAGGACTGGGCGGAATTCAATCGCATGGCGATTCCCCCGAACCTCTCCGAAATCTGCTTTGTGGGCAATATCCTTAGCGAGAACATGGAGCCGGCTCTCTTTACTTCCGAGGCCATCCGCCGTCTGCCCAACCTCAAGAAACTGGACGGAGAGCCGGTAATTCGTTAGTAAACAAGGCGCCAGTTGCTTTCCGTTGACAATACATTGTATTATTAAATAAATGCTAAAATCAGCATGGGTTTAAAGGTTGATCGATATTTTGGTTTAATATTTTGCTAAGACTTTCCACCTCTATAACGACTCTGACTTGTGGTGCGTTTAAATCCCTGTCAGCATGTCGGTACATGGGTTAAATCAAGGATTCCATTGACACCCATTCCCATTGCTTGTGCGTGTGTGTTGGGCACTTGTGCAGAAAACATTTTTCCATTGAAAGGATTTTCCAATTTTCAATGCGTTCCTGTTCCTGCTGATGAGCTCCATTGTTTCGCCAGTCTCACGACGCCCCCAACTGCCAACAACCTAACCCCTTGTTAATATATTTACGGTTTATCCCTAAATGCTTGCAGGTACTCTAGGCTCAATCCGGATGCCATGACCTAATGAATACATATTCGTCTAAGTAAATCGGTTTTCTGCGAGGATTGTTGAGATTAAACCAAGCTGTTTGTTCCCATAAATAATTAATCATAAACTGTTTTCCAACGTTTTCAGTACAAACATCTTGGGGCTTGTTTTCTGCGCTAGAAGAGTATTAAACGCTCCATTGCAACCAAGTTTATTTTTGCGCCATTGTGTTTTTTGCTGTCTGGATGGACTAGTTCGAGCTCCTGTGCTGCGTGTTCTGCCTTGTTTGCATATTTTGAAGTCGAAAAGTAATGAGCTCAATCCTTGCAGCACGGAGGCGTGTCATGTTCCTCCCGAACATGTGTGTTCTAAAGTAAAGTGAAGGCTCGGAGGATTTTGCCGAATTTTTCGGTAATGAATTCAATTTGGAGCTGATGCATTGTTTTTAAATAAATATTTCAGAGAATGGGATTTTATTCAATCAACAGATTCTGTCAGCATAACTCGTATAATCCCTCAACAAATATCAATAAATTTTTGATGGCGAAAATCGTAACAGAAAAGTGAAAACAATTGAAGCCCGAGCAAGGAGAGGCTCGTGACTTGGTTGTCCTTTCTGTCGGCACATCGTATTTGTTTTCTGTGCATAAATAATCAGAGCGGCAGACAGACAGACAGAGATTTTTGGCAAACAGGCAACTAAACAAAATATATGAGAATGTGAATTTTCTGTCTGCCAACCCGAAAGACACCAGATAAAAACGTTGAATAAAATCATAAAAACAGCAGCCAAATTCCGGCCAAACCCTAAGCAAACCAAACCAATTGCCAGACACAAAAGTTTAATGATACTTTTATGTCTTTTCGATTTAACAACTTCTCTATTATGGTTGTTCTGGCTGTTCCTGTTGTTGTTTGATAAACAATAATACTAATGTAAACATGAAGGCCGTCCATAGTTCGACATTTTGGCAGACAAACAGAAATCGAGACAATTGTACAATTGGATGCACACAGGAATGTATTTTTTGGCAGTCAGACTTAACGCTCGACTGATTAGGCAGTCGCAAAATAAAGAATACTGTTTAAAGATTCAACTATTTATTAGGGAATATAAAATGGGTATAGGGAGCAGAGGCTTAGCTGTAAAAAAGCATTAATATGTTTGTTTATTTAATATTAATTATTGGTACAAACAAACCATGGGAATTTAATAAACCATTTTTTTTTTTATAAATTTAAAGCATTGCTTTATAAACTCAATTAAATAATTAAGGGAAACTTATTAACATTTCCTTATAAATTATTTGAGTTTCTGCCTTCCAAGTTTTTATAATACCTTAGTGGCTAAACTTATGTTTTCATCAAACGACTTTAAAATTTAATAAATATTGTTTCCGCTGCCGTTTGAAAAATATCATTGCACAGATCTTAATGCCAAATGCCGAAACTGGTCGAGGGTGTGTTGTGTTGGCGAGGGCTTATACAAAATTTACGTTACAAGTTTGTGTGGCCAGCCAGCAGGGCCTGTTGTTCGCCATTGTTGTGTCCTGGTCGCTGGCAACACTGGCAGTGACAACACAGGACCGAACTACAACTACTCTCCTCCCAGGACCGGGCTATGTGTGTGTGTGCCAAACTTGGAGTGGTTTTTGCGCTGTGGTTGCGCAATCGTCTGTGTTTTCGGACTCTCCGTGTTCTGTTCGGGCGGCTCTGTTCTGGGCCGGGCTTTATTTTTTACATTCCGCACTTGCTGTGGTCAAGGGTTGTGTCGGTGTTGCCAAAGTGTTGCCATATATTCTAAATATGTTGGTTCGCCCTCGCCGGTCGCCGGCCGGGGCACGGCGTGGAAGTGGCCAAAACGACAGTTAAACGCAAAGCGGTCGAAAAGGCCACTTGGCAAACTAAACGCGTGATTTATGCCCTGGCGATGATAAGAGACAGCGCGAAAGAGAAAAGAAGCAGGCGGTTAGCCGGCAGCAGAGCAGGTGAAAAAGGCCAAGCTGAAGGATGAGGTGGTCGAAAATTTAAAGGTGTCTGCCTTGTTAACCATTATGCGGGCAACGTGGTTCAATTGGGTCCTTCCATGGAATCTTATATTATCCTGGAGCTATTGTAAATTATTTGAAGGGTTGGGAAATATTTATTTTAAAGCCTAAAATTTAAACAAAAATGATTTAAATATACATATATATTGAATAAAATTTGTATAATATAAATTAGTTCATTGATTATCAACTAAAATGCTAAAATTTGAAAAATAACGTTCTACTCTTTTTTTACTTACTCTCGATCTATTTTTTTAGAGACACACCAACTAGGTTCTCTCCTTTGGAGCTTTATAAATGTCCCTCACGGCTACTTGGCTGGCAGTGGCGTATCTTTAAGATACTTTAAGCTCGCCCATACTCACATGCGAGACTTCTCCTCTCGCAGAGATTCGCATTCACATCTTGTGCCTGTCAAAGGAGCATAAATCTATTCAAAGTCTTTGCGAAAAATCCAGACAAATGCCAGAGATTACAAAAAGATTTCGGCCACATGATGCATGGGGCCTCCGGCAATGGGGGGAAAGCTCACAGGCCCACAGCGAGGATCCCTACGAAGGGCTGTGTGTGTGTGTGTGTTGGCCTATCTGGCACCACAAATGTAACCGACCGACGCACACAAAAACAATTAAAGCCTGATTAATAGTTGCAGCCCACATTTCCACCTTTCGCCAAGTTCCCTTGGCCCCAAATCCTGGCAGCGGGGCTGAGTTATGACTTTTGCTGGCTGTTTAGCATACTTTTAGGCTTCAGACATTGTTCTCCCACCCACATGAGTGTGCGTGTGTGTGTCAGTCTTCCTCCCCCGCGCATAAGTCAAATTGTTGTTAATTTCGCAATGTTAACCCTTAAACCGAAATAGCAGCGGAGACATAACATAAATTCATTCTCCCTGTCCCTGGGCCTCGGGGCGCCACGTTTTCCCCTTCGCAGGCTCCGGGCCCGACTCCGTGCAACATAGTATAAATCATTAAATTTTAATGCTTCCCAGGAGATCAATGAACATGACCGCAAATTATACTGAAGCGTGCTCTCAGGCGCATAAAAAGATTTCCCTGCATAAAGTGCATTTAATGCAAACAAAAAAAAAAGCAATCGTAAAAACTTTCTGGTTTGGAGTTGCAGCCCTGTCTGTCTGCCAAAGAGCATTCGCACTTTAAAAAGATGAAAAAACATGGTGATGGTGTCATATTAAATGGATGACTGTCTAGACTTTAAATGCAAACTTTTATGCAAACATTGAAGGCAAAAAATCAAACGTTTTGCCTTTTAAACAAGCTTTTAGCGGGACAAAATATATAAAACTAATATGGATATTCTCTATTGAAATTGAAGATAAACCGTTCATATTTTCATTTAGCCCTTGTTGAAACTTCCCCCAGAAAATGGCGCCATAAACTGCACTTCCGGCGCCTTAAAGCATGCTCTACAAGATGTGGACTGGCGCTCACACGCACACTCTCCCGCGTTTACACACTCACAACCGGATAGTAAATCACAAAGTTCTCTAGTGCGAAATAGAGGCCCGAACTTGTAGATACTTATTTCAACTGCATCTGCAGACACGCCCTCTCCAAGGCACTTTTGCAGCGTATTTGACATGAGAAATCATAAACAAGTTGTGCAAACTTCTGCTCGCTCGCATACACAAAACTCCATTTTGCAACAGGAAGTCACACGCACACGAACAAGCACACACACAGGCGCAGATGAAAATGTATAAATTAAAATTTTCGCATCGCGCTGCGGCCACCAAAAAGATGCGACCCTGCTAAAAGGACGAGGCGTTCCTCATTGCAGCCTGCGGAAGGAAAATTTTGCATTAGTCTGAGCTGAAGGGAGCAACAAGGGGGTACGAGAAGTGTGGTGAAGAAGCTATGGGTCTGGCTTAGCTTAGGGATAGGGCATTAAGGGGTATTTTGATTTAAGGCACAAAGAGAGAGACCATACAATTTATTTTTAAATCAGTTGAATCATAGATCTTCTAAGGAAAAATGTCTCAAGTTTATTAAATTCAATGGACTGAAATATGTAGTCGTCTTAATCTTTTCTTTTACATTTAAACTTCTTTTAATTTTCTAATATATAATACATTTTCAGGGCATCTGCAAGGACATCCTTTTCGTAGTGCCAATTTCATAATTTACATTTGGTGTTTGCTTTTGCTTATGTTTGACCAGAGCGAGCTGTGTGGGTGTCTGCTTGCTTTGTTTATGCGTCTTACATAAATAGTTTTTCATATTTAAATATTAAAGTTTTTGTTATTCTCTGCATCATCTTGGGCAGGACTTGGCAGCAGATGCCCAGAGGCTCCTTCTTCCCGGGCTCCGCTTTTCGTATTATGTTTTCTGAATAACAATTAACTTCCGCTTTAAGCTGGGGGCCCACAATCCTTCTGCTGCCGTATAGCGTATGTTTAATTTCCGGCATTGCGTATACGCCTAGTATTCATAAGCGGCATTTAATTTCATACAATTTTGCATTAATTTTGAGAGATTTTCCAGGCTTTCGCAGTCGCCTGCTACCTTCTCCTGCTCCAGCTGGCGAAAATCTTATTAATGCTGTGATTAATTGTCGTACCTCAAGGACAATCCGAGAGGACAATTTGTTTTCACTGACAACAAGCTGTCACCGAGCTGATAAAGAGTTTGGAATTCCTTCTGGTCTGTGTCAATTAGATATTCTGGACCAAGGCTCGGGGATATCCTGGCAGTGGGGCAAACAGGGAGTAAGCCTCCTCCCCGAACAAAAGCAGAGGCGCCTGAGTTGACAGTTTGGGATTTTCGAATTTGCAGACTGCAGTCGGGAGCTGCTGCTGCCACACAAATCCGCAGCAATAACAATCTTAGGGATTGTAAAATGCAATTATGCATATTCCCAGGCACACGTGATGGACCACTGAAGCACTTTAATACAATGCCGTGTAAGCTGAGGAATGCCTCTGCATTTATTTGCCGTTTCGTTTGCTTTTTCCTCGCCTTGTGGCGATAACAAGGGTCCTGGTCTTATCCTGCACTTAACTTGCCTAAATAGTTTGTCCTTAGAAGGGGTGAGAATGTTGTTTCACTCAAAGGTTAAAGATGGCCACAATGTATTTATGGTTGTATTAACAAAACTTAATAACCGCATTGGTTACTACAAAAACCAATTCATAAACACACTTTAATTCAGTGGTGCCAAAGAGAATATTTGTAGTTTATCCGCTTTAAACATTTAATAAGAATTTACGTTTTTTCTGAATATCATTACGGAAGATACATTAATAATTTTGTTTATTTGTAGTTAAATTTCTTTATACTTTATAATATAGAGAAATGATTTTCCTTACCGTTAACACCAAAAACAGAAGGGACATAAACGAGAATTTAAGCCATCTTTCTTTAAATGAGTATTTAAATAACTATTCAGGGATTAGTTTAAGATACATTCACAAAATACTTTACTTAAATGGAGCCCGTTGAGTAAGAAAATTAATTCATAAATAATCAAAATAATTGTTACAATTGCTGAAGCTTTTAAATTCGGATTTATAAGAGTCTTGAGATAAGTCGCACGAGTTCCTTTGCAATTAATTGTAAAAAAAAAACTCACTTCAGTATTATTCAAATATTTGTATCAATTTTATTTTGAAAATCAATCAGCTTTAATTGCACATTCTTTCCATAACGCTTTTCAACCTAATACTATTTTATTAACCAGAAAAACAAAAAAAAAAAAAATCAGTGATAATCTGGACCGATTATAAGTCTTTGTGTAGTCTCCTTAGACAGTTACGACTGCAGTTAATAGTTAACAAGAAAGGAAGCTAACTTTTACACCCTTGCAGATTGGTTTTGATATTTATATTATTAATTATAATGCTGTAAACACACACAT
>JAEIIJ010011069.1:0-15168 GCA_018904815.1 Drosophila ogumai | reverse complement strand
TGGCCATTTTTGTAAGGCTTTATATCAATTTATTTTTTTTATAATAATTTATGTCTTTAAACTGGTTAATTTGTCCGATTAAAAATTTTTTTTGATATTTTTTCCCTGGTCACTTTGAATTTCAAAGCAAATGTCAATTTACATGCTTGGGGTAGAATTCACGTTTTTGGGGTAGAATTTTCGTGTAGAATGTAGAGTGTTCGAGACCGAACGTGTTTGAGTGTGACCGCAGTTTTTCAGCTGACAACTCAAAAATCCCAGAAATTGGAAAGTCTGGCAGCACCAGTGCGCTACCAGATCGTGGACCAACGTTGCCGGACTGTCCGCTTCTGCGTTTTAGTGTGCCCAGATTCCGCACATATTGAAAGGCTAGACTAGTCACGCAACTCACGCGCCCATCTCTAGTTTCGTTACAATCGTAAATTCGGAAAAAAAACCTCTCTAGAGTGGATTTTCACATATATTTAAACAAAAAGCGCCGGAGACATATGCGAAGGCCAGCCAGCGGCAAGTGTTGTTGTTGCTGCTGCTGCCCTGCCGCCGTGCGATCGATCGGGGTACGTTTCGTGTCAGTGTGGAGGGGGGAGTTTTCCACAGCCTTTTTCGCATAAAAGCCGTTTCCAAAACTGAATTTAAAGGTGAAAAAGGCGTTTGCGGCCAGCGAAAAGTGCACTGGAGTCGCACCTGCTGGCCGACGGGCCCTTTTTCGGCCATTTGTTGTTGCAAAATGTGCCCGCGACACACCTAGAGCATAAAAATATGTCAGTTATGCGAAAGAGAAAAAGCTGAACCTGCGCGCGTGTGTGTGTGTGCGGCCGTGCGTGTGAGTGTGTATGCCGTGCATGTGTGCGAGTGTGTTGGTGCAGAAAACTTGTTATCAATGCGGCGCCTATGATAAAAGTCCCACTAGACATGTTTCTCCCACTATGCTGGGCATTCCAATTGGAACGGTGTGGTGTAGAGGGGCGCGCGGGTGTGTGTGTGTGTGGGCATCTAATGGCTCTCTTTCCCCCCTGCTCTCTCTCGTAGTCTGGCGGCCCCAACTAAATAATGTGGAACATGATGTGCGACGTAATGCCCACAATATCGGAGGACAGCATCTCGCAGCGCTCCTCGCAGTTCAGCGGCGAGGATGCCAACTTCGAGCAGCTGATGGTCTCCATGCTGGACGAGCGCGACAAGCTGATGGACAGCCTGCGGGAGGCGCAGGAGCGGCTGGGCGAGACGGAGAACAAGCTGCACGATGTCGAGAAGGAACGCGATAGCCTGCAGCGCCAGATCAACGCCAACCTGCCGCAGGTAAAGACGATTCTAGGATCTCATAAGGAGTCTTGTTCGGCTTGCTGATTGTCCAATCTCTTCTAGGAGTTTGCCACCCTCACCAAGGAGCTGACGCAGGCGCGAGAAACGCTGTTGGAGCGCGACGAGGAGATCGGCGAACTGAAGGCGGAGCGTAATAATACAAGGGTAACCGAAGAAGAGCTAAATAAGAACTTTAAGAAAGATTTTATGGTGGAATCTGTTAACCATAATGAATGAATTAGGATTGTCTCGATTTTAACAGATCTTAAATAGTTTACTAAATTTATTAGTATTATTTATAAATATTATTTATTATTCATGATTTCAATCCCATTTCCATAGCTTCTTTTGGAGCACTTGGAGTGCCTCGTCTCCCGGCATGAGCGCTCGCTGCGAATGACCGTTGTGAAGCGTCAGGCAGCCGCCCAGAGCGGGGTCTCCAGCGAGGTGGAGGTACTTAAGGCCCTCAAGTCTCTGTTCGAGCATCACAAGGCGCTGGACGAGAAGGTACGCGAGCGCCTTCGGCTGTCCATAGAGAAGAACAACGTGATGGAGGAGGAGCTGGCCTCTGCCAAGGAGGAGTTGGCTCAGTACAAGGCAGGCCTGGTGCCGGCTGGCGCAGGGAGCGGCGCCGGTGCGGGGAGTGTGACATCCGCTGCCGGCGGTGGTGGGGCGGAGAACGGGCTCAAAGAGAAGGTACGCTCTCCCCTGGAAAAATCATTGATGCATGTCGGTCACCCATTCCCGTTTATTGTTTTTTAGTTGGCTGGCGTGGGTGGGGTCAATGGCGAGACGAACGAGCTGAACGATTATGCGGCCAAGACCCATGAGCTGCAAACGATCATTGAGAAGCAGGTAAGCGAAGCATGCAGCGTATAAGGAGCATGTGTTAATGATTTGCTTTTCTTTTCAAGACCTCCGAACTCTCGCAATGGCAGCGACGCGTCTCTGATCTGAACAACAAGATTAGTGAGCTGGAGGAAAGTATGTCGCGAGTGCAAAAGGATCACTGTAAGGCTCAGGACCAGTGTGCCAAGCTGCAGCGAGATCTGCGCGAAAATGTGGCCCAAAAAGAGGATCAGGTGAGAATATCAAATTTATATAATTTTAATAAATTCTAATGAATATTTTCGTGTTTTTTTTTTTTGCAGGAGGAGCGCATTACCACACTGGAAAAACGCTATGTAAATGCCCAGAGAGAGTCCACATCGCTGCATGATCTCAACGAAAAATTGGAGCAGGAGCTGCGGCACAAGGAGGCGCAGCTCAAGGTGGGTTCAATAAAGAAATAACTGGGTTACGGTCAAAACAGCGAGAAAGATATTCACTATTTCCGAGAGGGTCGATTTTCATTAAAAAAAAAACTTAATTGTTTTAAAATTGATAAGATTTCTAGTTTCCTATTTCTTTGATTTTTTCCACCTCTAAAGTTTTGTGTCTGTTTTGAAATTATTAATTTAAACTTTTTTAAATCTCTCGAAAAAAATCGAGCCTCTCTATACTTTTAATCGTGCGTAATCCTGCTCGCTCATTAAGCTCCCCTTAAGCGTGACTAATCAATTACATTTACATACGCCACCACCTTCCTCCCGACAACTAATTGTACCTACCAACCCGCCCAAAAATATATAAAAAATATACGAACCACAACTCCAAACCAAATGCCACGCCACAAAACCAATGCCGATGCAGCTGCACGAGGAGAAGATCGGGGCCATCGAGGAGAAGCTGGAGCTATCCGAGCAGAAGCTCGCCCAGCATGCCAAACTGCAGCCGGACATGGAGGAGCAGCTGAAGGCGCGCATGGAGGCATTGACTAAGGTAGGAAACAAGGTATGCACTCGAACTAATATGCGCGCCGGACAGGTTCCATATATGACAAGTATCAACAATATAATCCTCTCCTCCCCTACAATTCTCTACTCTGTTTATGTAATGATATTTTCTTTTGCGTACTTTCCACTACAAGAACCACCACCATCAACAACAACCACAACTATAACTAACTAATCTACTCTATGTACTAAACTATTCTTCTCCCTCTGTACTGCACTTAACTTTCCTCTCTGAACTCTTTAAAGCACAAGAAACTGAATCAAAATCAGACCGAAAACACATCCCTCTGTATACAATCAAGAAAAAGTTAAGAGTCAGCTTATTTGTGTAAATAAATCAATTTTTAGAATATTAAAAACATCGAAATGTGCAATTTTCAATATTTTTTCTCGATAAATATTGCAAAAATCAAAAGAATGCTCAAATATTTCTAAATCAGTGAGTTTTTTAGTTTCTCTTTATTGCTAAATCATTTCGGACTTTTTCTGCTCTCTATAAAGTTTATTATTCAAGCTGCCGTTCCAAAGATGAAGCTTCGCAAAGATCACAACTTAATTTACATTTTAAATTTAAATTTAAAGTAATTCAAATGTTTTGTGTTTTGGATTGCATACAATTTATACAAAGTTACCAACTATAGTAAGGTTCTTAAGAGACTCCGTGGTGAATGTATACAGAGGGACCACTCACTTTTAGCTTTCATTACTAAACCCCTGAACTACTAACCTCTCTCATTCGCCACTATTGTACACTCGAGAACAAGCTCATTAAACTCGCTGGCTCAAAACCATTTTCAGGCTCAAGAAAGACACGGTTCGGCGGAGGACCGCATCCGGGGATTGGAAACGAACCTGGACGAGAAGACCGCCGAGGTGGTAAGACTGAACCAGCGTCTCAAGATGAACGAGGAGCACAATCTGCGGCTCTCCTCCACGGTGGACAAGCTGCTCTCGGAGTCCAATGAGCGTTTGCAGGTCCATCTCAAGGAGCGCATGCACGCGTTGGACGAGAAGAACGCTCTTACCCAGGAGCTGGAGAAGGCGCGCAAGGTGGCCGAGGAGCTGCATCATGAGAAGAGCGAGATCATGAAGGAGCTGTCGAAGACTCGGCTGGAAATCGAGAACTTCAAGCGCCAGTTATTGCAGCAGGAGATCGCCTACAACATCCAGCAGACGGAGGCGCTCACCCGCAGCCTCTCGCCCAGCAGCGTGGTGGACCCCAGCGGCGCCTTCTCCCGCAGTGCCTCGCACGCCAGCTTCGAAACGCATTCGCTGCGGCGGCAAAGCAAGCAGCGGCTAACGGAGGAGAATGCCTTGGCACGTTCCATGGCCGAACAAGAGTGGGAGAAGCTGCAACAGGCTGCGCATGCCCAGCAGCAGGCCTACGAGCTGGTGGCCAGTGCGGCCGACTGCGATGACTCCGATGCCCTGTACGCGGCCACGGCCGATATGATGTCTCCCTCGGGCCACACAGATGCCCAGACCCTGGCCATGATGCTGCAGGAGCAACTGGACGCCATCAACAATGAGATTCGTCTGATCCAAGAGGAGAAGCAGTCGACGGAGGCGCGGGCCGAGGAGCTGGAATCGCGGGTGGGAAGTCTAGAGCACGTAAATCTCCTGGCTCGCGGTCGGTCCATGGACAGGCAGAGTCCGCCGATGAGCGGCCGAAGTACACCCAACAGTCCCCAAAGGGATTTCATGCAGAAATACCACACGGTTAGTGGAGTTTTCACAAAAGTTTTCACATTTAATGACATATTTTCTTGGCAGCTCAACTTGCCAGTGCTATCCAGTGACGCCTCCCGTGAGGAGATCCATGGCGGCATGTCCACCACCGGTGATTCAAGTTCTGGAGGAGCTGCCTCGCCCCTAACGGCTCGCTCCATGCGCCTGGAGCGTGTGGCCCAGGCATTGGCCCACAGCCAGGAGGAGCTGCGAAGGCGTTCCATTGGCATAAATCCCAATGCTCCGGTGGCGCCAAACCACAGTGGCGGTCACATGCAGCTGAGCAGCCACAGCTACGGCCTGTCGCCGCTCAGCTCGCGTTACGGTAGCCAAGAGTCGCTGCGTCACTACAACACCATGGGCTCCATGTCCATGCTGCAGACGCCGACATCTGGGGTTTCGAGAGACGCTGCCGCTGCCGCTGTGCAGAAGAAGAAGGGAATCAAGTCCTCGCTGGGACGGTTCTTTAGCAAAAAGGAGAAGGTCAAGGGCGTGAAGGATACACTCCCCGACGGCTCGCCCAGCATGATGTCCATTGGCAATCTGTCGATCGGTTTGAGCGAGGTGGACTCTAACTACGATGCCATGAGCATGACCGGCGGCATGATGCCCCGCATTGCCAGCTCTCAGGGATCCAAAATAAGCAGCGTCGACTATGGCAGGCAGAAGAAGTAAGTGAATTAAGTTGGTTTAATAAACATTCGCTGACACTTGGTGGTTTCTTTTCAGGGAGCACGACTATCGCAATGACTTGCTGGGCGAAGCCATGAAGGCTGGCACACCCTTTGCACTGTGGAACGGCCCCACAATCGTTGCCTGGCTAGAGCTTTGGGTGGGCATGCCCGCCTGGTATGTGGCCGCATGTCGCGCGAACGTCAAGTCGGGGGCCATTATGAGTGCACTTAGCGATACGGAAATACAGCGGGAGATAGGTGAGTGTCACAATTTCCTCCTTTCCATGCTTCTATCTATCTTCTAACCATTCTCATCGCTCAATAGGCATTAGCAATCCCCTGCACAGGCTCAAGCTGCGTCTGGCCATTCAGGAAATGGTCTCCCTGACCTCTCCATCTGCGCCACAAACCTCAAGGACCACGTTGGCATTTGGTAAGATTAGAAAGGTTTATTTTGCTTTAGGGGTTTTGAGATCTTGTAAAGATTTCATTTTGGTTAAACAATTCATTAACATTTTCTTGTATTTTCCATTCAGGCGACATGAATCACGAGTGGATTGGCAACTATTGGCTGCCCGGCTTGGGTCTGCCCCAATATCGTACAACTTTCATGGAGTGTCTGGTCGACGCCCGCATGCTGGATCATCTCACCAAAAAGGATTTGCGCGGCCAGCTTAAAATGGTAGACAGCTTCCATCGCACTAGCCTGCAGTACGGTATCTCAATGCTCAAGCGGCTCAACTACGATCGCACCGAGCTGGAGCACAGGCGCAAGATGAGCGAGAACGGTCTCTGTGATGTGCTCGTGTGGAGCAACGAGAGGGTCATCCGTTGGGTGGGCAGCATTGGCTTGAAGGTGAGTTTCCCTGTGACCTGGGAAGAGAATGAAATTTATGCTCAAATTTATGCTGTTATCACAGGAATATGCCAATAACTTGCTCGAATCGGGAGTGCACGGGGGCCTGATGGCCCTGGATGAAGGCTTTGATGCCAATGCCATGGGCCTGGCCCTCCAAATACCCACACAAAATGCTCAGGTAACACATAAGCCAACATCTCTCTGAATAAACAGGCAATGAACGTAAATATTTTTACAACAGGCTCGCCAAATACTCGACACCGAGTTCAACAATCTCCTGCAGATAGCCACAGATCGCAGGCCGGAGAACGAGCAGCGCAACGCCTCCTGATGCAGCTACAGTCCGCCCACGACATCGGTGGATGAGTAAACCTGAGCAGCGCAGAGCAGACGCGAGCGAGCAACCTACAACAATAAAACTGAAAAGACCAGGGGCAACGTTTCCTAAGCAGAGAGAAGTGCTAACAGCAACTAGGCCACAAAAACTCCAACAAGAAAGACGCAACGCAAGAGACTCCCCAGCATGATGCACGTCTAATCCACATATTTAATATATAAAAAAGCATACAAAAACAAGCATAGTCACATAATCCATAGCGAGACAATGTATACAAGACATAGCACGTACTCTTCATAGGACATACGTAGTTGCAGGCGTGTACAAGTTTTAGAAGCTAATCAGTTTTCGATTATATAATTATTATTGTATTTTTATAGTGTAATTGGGCTTGCAATAGACTAACAGTATTTTGTTTTAGAAAGAGATACGACGGCGTGCTTCGAACCAAATTCGTGACCAAACCTGTTTGTTATATAATTTTTATGGCATTTTGTACAGTTTTTATTTTAATCAAATATTAATTTTGTACTTTATATATATATTTTTTTTTTAAATTTTTGATGTTTACAAACTAACATACGCTTTACACATACATATGACATTATGGTGTTTCTGTTTAGATCGTTTTGTAGCAGGCAGAGACGGCGTTCCGATTGAGTTTATAAACTGAACAACATGCACAACAATCAGGCATACATATATAGTAACAGCTGCATATATATATACGATTTATATATTATAATAAATTTAATTATAACAAATTATCAAGGATACGTGTAACTAACAAGGAAGTATTAGAAACGAAGTTAGGGGAAGGGAGGTCAAGTTGTAGCAGTCGCAAGCGCCCATTGAAATCAACTATTTACATACTTATATATACGAGATGGATCGTTCAGTAATCGAAAAAGCTTTAAAGGCGAATCATAAACCTAAACCTTTGCTTTAGCCCTTAATAAGAGAATTTCTTTGCTCCTTTTAAATATTTCCAATGAAATATTCACAAAACCCAAAAGCATATCCATTGTTTTTTAAAACATACAAGTCCGAAATCTTTTTCAAATTTTTCCAAGTTGTTACATAAATAAATTTAGAGAGGAAATCTCCTTCTGTTGAGATCCATTTAAGTTTCGCATGTACTTAAACGTCCTTTTTATGTTGAAGCACACAAACTGCCACATAACAACATATAGACAAGCCCACACTCGATTGGTGATTGGGTTTTAGTTTAGGTTTTTAATTATTTAAAAATAAACCAAAATCGCAACTAACGCTTGTCTCCAAGTTGAACTACAAAAAACATTTAAAAGATGAGTAAATATGAATAAAATACACTTAAATTAATTTATACTACTAAAATATATATTATAACAATACTAACGAGAAATACTTAATGAAATTATTTCAACTGTATTAGCGAAATTACAAAAAAAACAAAAACAAATGCGTAAACCAACTTATTAAAACTCTAAACAGCAAACTTATTTATGTATGTAACTGTAGCATTATCTAAGTACATCCAAGAGTAAAGCAAATATTTACGATGTGTAACCTAAATTTACTAAACACTAATGCAGAATATCTAAGTTAATTCGAGCTGCAGATTGATTTAATTGTTGACTTTTGTTGAAAATTCCGCAGAGAAAAACGCTGAAGAGCAAACGTAACTAAAGTAAACTAACTGCATAACATAAATATAAAGTTTAATACCATAACATATGTAAATATATTTATACAATATTGTGAGATGAAAAGGATTCATGAAAATGGAATACAATACAAGAAACTTAGGTAAAAATTCCGTTTTGGGGTTTTTTTTATATGTACCATATATATTTGAAAAGATGAAAACAGCAAACCACAAAAAAAAACAAATGCAAAAAATATAACTACAAATAAAACTTTATTAAAAAAAAAAAGAATTATTGTTTAAATTTATTTATAAATTTGGGTATTTTTAGTGGGAACCTTATTTAGATTTTAAATCGATTTCCTTCGATAATTGTTCAGCTCATACTGTAAATGTAAATTGGTTTCTCACGTTTTTCTAAGTTTTATAATCAAAATCTCAGAAAAATCGTTCCTTCAAATACTTTCAGGATCTCTGAATTTGACAGGGCTTAGCTTGTATTGAAATTTATTCTCGTTTTGTCAGTTTTTGTTGCTTTTTTCCACTGAAATTGTATTGTCTATATGAGATGTAATGATTTTTAAATCAGTTAAGATTTTTCATTGGTACATGTGATACTTTTAGATACTGTTCGGCTCCTGCTTCAAAATTCCACGTTAATTGCACCGTGCAGCGGCTGCTTTGGCAACGAGCCAATCCAACGTCCACAGCAAAAGCTCAGAAGGCAAAGGAAGGCCACTGAACAGAGTTACATCCAGGAGCGTGCAAGAACTGGGATACGGACAAGCAAAGAATACCCCAACGGACATCGAATCACAGCTCTCGAGCGTAAGTGACAGGACTGGCCGGAGCCGCAGCAGCCATCAGCATGACGCCGAGCACGCCGGTCGGTGGAGTCACCGGGAGCCGCAATCGATACTACAACCCCGTCTCCAAGATACAGTCGCTCATTCACAATCTGGACGCCGAGCTGGTGCAGCTGTGCAAGCAGTGCACCGTGCCAAAGCCGCTGGCCAGCAACAACAGCAAACCGATCATCGGTGGCAGTGGCTTTGCCCACAACTATGCCTATGGATCCAGGCCTCTGGGCGCTGGCGGGACGAGCAACTTGGACAGCATTGCCACCCAAAGCTTCCGTCCCGAGAGCATTAACAGCCTGCTCTCCCGAGCTCGTTTCACCAGCTCGACGCCCAGACCCACGACACCTTCACCGCTAGCGCCTGAGGCCCACAAGCGCCAGATGCGGAATGTCTATCGGACGCGTGTGATCGACGCTTACCGTAACCGACGCATCTTCACCGTGTACGGAAATTACCACACGGTACGACGGGCACTGATGCGGAGAGGGTGGCTGGAGAAACTGCCGGCGGCGCGATTTGCCAAGCTGCAGAACATGTCCGAAGACACCCTGCTGGAGCACGCCCGGCGAGGGAACGACTACGAGGCGGTGTTCATCTCCAAGATGATCAACCATTTTCCGGCTTTTTTCATTTGGCAAAGCAAGGCCCAGCGCGATCTGTGCGCCGAGGTGCGACCCTTCAGGAACCGAGTGCGCCGTAGCCAGTTCCTGGACTTCTCCACAAAGGTGGGACTCGTGGGGTGTGCTGAACAGGAGCGCTGGTACCGCGAGGACGGTGTCTGCGGAATGAGCTATCCGCGCTTCTACCGCCTTGGCGGCAACAGTCTGGAGGAGCGCTTGGCCTTTATCGAAGACTACCAGCAGACGCAGGCCCGATCGCTGCTCCGATACGTAAAGGAGCGCCAGCCGGCGGAACTTATAAGCGATAGCGGCACGGTGTCCAGTACCACATTGGACTTTGCCCTCGGAAAGGTGAAGAAGATGGTGCGGTATGCAGAGCACACTTCCTTGGACGATGCCCGAATAAAGCCGGCGTCGCCCGCGGAGATTGTTGAGAATCAGACGTTTATGATGCAGTCCACTGAAGTGCTCAAGTCAAACGCCAAGTTCAAGATGACCGAGAAGGTAATGACCGAGTACGCCCGTCTGGCCAAGCTATACCTTGATCAGATCGAGTCGCTGCGGCCGGACTATCGCTGGGACGGCAGCCGTAATCTGTGGATCCTAAAGCCCGGATACCAGTCGCGCGGCATTGGCATCGTCATACGCAGTTCCCTGGACGACATCCTGCAGTGGACATCCAACAATCAGAACAAGAAGTACATTGTCCAGAAGTATATAGGTGAGCTAAAAGAAAACATAAAATACCATGGTCTCCGAGTACTATTCCGCCCTTCATGAGACCCAAAAACTCCCCAACATTTTTTTTTTAATAACATTTCCTTCCTGGCAGAGCGACCCCTGCTCGTCTACCGAACCAAATTCGACATCCGGCAGTACATGTTAATCACAATCTCGGACACCACAGTCAACATCTGGATGTATCGTGACTGCTATCTGCGCTTCAGCTCGCAGGAGTTCACCATGGACGACCTGCGGGAGTCCATCCACCTGACCAACAACTCGGTGCAGAAGCGCTACAAGAACAAGACCAACCGCGACTCGCGGCTGCCCAAGCACAATATGTGGTCGCTGGAGCAGTTCAAGGCCCATCTGACCCACAAGGGGGCTGCGGAGGGGACTTGGTCGAAAATCTACAACGGCTTCAAGCAGAACCTTGTGGCCGTGGTCATGGCCAGCCTGGACGAGACGGAGCTGGTGCAGAACGCCTTCGAGCTGTACGGTTGCGACTTTATGCTGGACGAACACTACAATCCCATTCTAATCGAAATCAACTCGACGCCGGATCTGTCGCCCTCGACGGAGATCACGGCTAGGATCTGCCCGCAGGTGCTGAAGGACTGCATCCGCGTGGTGGTGGATCTGCCAAAGAACCCCTCCGCCGCCACCGGTCTCTTCGAGCGAGTTTTCGAAGTCAACTACAGCATCAACAAGGGGGCCGATGGCAAGCCCCTGGAGCTAAACGGCAAGCAGATGACCCTCTTCGACCAGCCCAAGATACGAAGCCAACCGCGGTCGCGGCTCCTGCGCAAGATCCTGAACAACGTCAAGCCCACAACGAGCAACAAACTGGAGAAGACCAAGGAGGTTCAGGCTAAGAGTGTGAAAACAGTCTCTGGAAAGGCCTCCAAGAAGAAGGTAAAGTGTAGCATTATTTAATCAGTTTTTTAATTTAAATGAAACTTATAATTTTGAACTTACTTTAAACTGAAAAATCCTACATCCCCCTGACTTGTTCTGGCTCTTTAAAGAAATCACATTCTGCTGAGATGGCAAGTTTGGACTCACCCTCCTCCCATGCCTCATCGCAGAACGTCGGACCGAAGGTTATCCTGAATTCAACGACTCGAGAGAATCTCGCTCTGCAATACACCGCTCCCAAGTAAAGTCCTCTGAACAACTTTGGGTAAATTTTAAAAAGCTATAAATACAATATAATGTGTGCTCCTTCTTAGGTATTAGGAGATATGAATGAAAGTCAAGAGGTATGTGTCCAGAAGTAAACTTAAAAATCTTAGGCATGTGAAGTCCTTTCAAGCAGGCTGCTATATAAATCGCACAAAAAGCGTGTATATATGATTAATAAGATAATAGCAATATACCTAAGGAATCTATAGTTATTTCCCCCAGATTAATATTGAAATCATCAAAAATCAAGGAATATGAAAATGTGAAAACTTAAAGCGAATTTATTCGCGGCTTTAGCTTGTAGTGGACCACGAGTATTCAGATCAGGATCACTGCCAAAATCAAATGAAGTTATTGAACAACTAAAACCAAAACAATGTTTATTAAACACAAAAAATCTAAAATTGTGATTAGATAATTTTGATGAAGACTTTTCGAATAAAATTGTCTTAGGCTTTTTGGATGAATTTTACTTTTAAATATTTTATTATAGAACTGAATTTAGATTTCTTTCACTTGTAATATTTAATTTAAAAGTTGATTTATTTCTTTCACTTTTGTTATTTAATTTAAGTTCTGAATTTTTACACAATTTTTGTGGATTATTGGCTATGTTTAACCAACATTCACCCCAGAGAATAATAGCAGTTTGAAATGTAACAAGGATATAACAAATAACATTGAGATCGATTGACCAAGGAACTTCTACGGAAATAGAAATCCTGGCGACGAACTCTCTTTCAAGCGCATTAAGGCTTAAAAGTTTTAGGTTAAAATTAACATTAGCTATTGTTTTTATTATGCAGACCCTTCGTGACCTGAAGTATCCGTTTCCAGTTATCAAATTTTTCACAGTAAACGCATTTTTTAATAACGGTCTTAAGGCAGTGTAGGTAAATGTCCTAGCCTACTGGCAGCAGAGGCGCTGGAACCGTCAGCGTCGAGTTGTGCAGCTTGTTGGCCAGCGCGGTCCTCGGGCTCATCATCTGCGCCTGGGAAAGCTGCAGCTCGCTGGTGGCCTGCTTCAAAGCAGCCACTATGGGCTCTCCTCGGTGCAGGGCCTGTACCGAGATGCTGATGGGAAGCCGGGGACCGTTGGACTTTCGGCCGAAGGTCCTGCCAATGGCATGCAGGCTGGCCGTGCTCTCGATCTCCGACTTGGTGCGGACGAAGCGGCGCTGCGGCAGGCCCGAGGAGGCCAGGGGGAGGCCTTTGGAACGGGTCGAGGAGGTGGAGGCGCCACCGCCTGTAGTGGCAGTAATGTTACGTAAACTGCGCCACTTTCGCTCGCTCATCACAGGAGCCGTCGCAGGAGCAGCTCCCTCCGGTCGCGCTTCATGCATAGACACACTGCCGCCACCGCCTCCACCGGCTGTGTAGTTCTTGATGAGGATCTTGAACTTCTTCTCGGTGCTGTCAACGGGATTTGTCGAACTGAGCCGGGGTCCGCAGCTCCGCTGGCGTTTGGGCGGCAGTGCCGTATTCGGCACAGGCTCACCCGGCACAGATCCCGCCGTGTTGCGCTTGTGGGAGGCACTGTTCAGCAACTGGGTGATGGAGCGGCCCGCCTGCTTCAGCAAGTAGGGACACGACGAAGCCGACTGCGGGGCAGGAGCGGGTGCAACCGTGGGTGATTTCTGAGCCTGCTGGCTGTTAAGGCTGAGGCTTAGGCTGCTCCTACTGCTGCTCAGCGGCTCTACCATGTACTTTTCCATGTACTCGGTGGCATTGAAGGTGGGCATGGCACGGTGGATGCGCGAAATGCTCGACGCCGGATGCAGGATGGCCGAGCGCTGGCGGTACACGCTGCTGGTGGCCAGCGAGCGCTCCTTGCGCTGCTGCTGGTAGTAGTAGTGGTTGTGGCCACCGCCATGGCTCACTTTCTGCAGCACCTGCTTGCCCTTGACGTACAGATTGAGGCCCATGTAGGCGGGCGTAGGTGGGACCACCTGGCGGTAGGCCAGATCGAAGTTGCCCATGTCCGCTTTGGGATCCGTGCGCCGATCGATAACAACTGCAGTGAGCCACAAATGAAAATATTAAGTAGGTGTTTGAAGAAACAGCTCTGTGACTCACCCTTGACCACATCCTCCAGGCATTGCGGGCACATTCGGGCCGTCACACTCGTGGTGGCGCCCAGATCCGGACTGGAGTTGATCTCGATGAGCCAGGGATAGAAGTTCTCGCAGATTATGAAGTCCGCGCCGAAGAGCTCGAACGTGTTGGGCCGCCGGTCCATGTTCTCCTGCGAGGCCAGCATGCAGCCGACGATGGCCTTTCGCATCCCGGGAAAGATGCGCTCCAGCCACATGTTGTACTTTCCAATTTGACGCAGGTACGCCTGGAAGGAATAGCAGTCCCACATGTTCTCGCTGGGCAGGCGCTTGTCCCGCTTCCCGTTGGTGTACTTCTTCTGGATCGCATAGTTGGTCAGGTGCACCGACTCGTGGTGGTTGCTCAGGCTGTACTCCTGGGAGCTGAAGCGCAGGTAGCTCTCCCTGTAAAACCACACCACCAGGGGCTTGGGTGGAGTCAGAGGTGAGTTAGAAAGGGGACATGGAGTAGCTGAAATGAACCCACCTGGGTGTTGGTTATGAGGAACCACTGACGAATGTCGAATTTGGTTTGGAACAGGATCAACGGTCGCTCTGTGAATAAAAAGAAGGATTTTTGAGCTTTCTAAATATTTGGCAGCATATATTCCAAATAGGCTGGAAATCCACTTTAAACTTCTTCACAAATAATTCCATATTACGATTGTCTTTTGACTAACATTAGTCTGCCTTTGAGGGCCATTTCAGGTGGGATTAAAAATCAATTGGGAAACCTGTTGAGCTTCGCGAGGCAGACAGACAGACACACGGTAAAGTAAATTGTGATTGTTGCCTGCCAAGGAGCACGACAGGAAAAGCAATAACATTGGCAACACCAGCCCAAAGGCAATGATTGCGTTTTTAGGCCAAATATTTATGCATTTTATGTTGGCAAGGAATCGCAACAGCCAACTTTGTCTGTAGACAAGAGTGTGTGCGTGTGTGCGAGGAGCCTCACTCAGCAACTGACGTCGCTTCGACTCGAGCTCCCAAAGCGTCCAAAAAACGGGAGCCCACTAACTCGAACAACAACTTTGGCACCGGCCTGATTTACGACCTAGTTTCCGTGTGTTTGTTTATATCGCAGGACTCGAAATGTGTGTTGGGTCTGCACTTAAGATGCTTTATCCGGTATCGATTGAAAAACGTATGTAAATGTGGTATACATTTGAAGAGGAGGTTTGCTGTTTGAAAAAATATATCATTGTTATACTCTTGCAGGGTATTATAATTTTAGTTAAAAGTTTGCAACGCAGTGAAATTTAATAACAAAGCCAAAAATGCAGTAAATTCCATTCGGAAAGCGTTTTTGTGCTAGTTTT
>JAEIIJ010011068.1:0-105016 GCA_018904815.1 Drosophila ogumai | reverse complement strand
TGTTTTTCGCGCGGGTAGAGCGTAAGGGAAAAAACTGTTAACAGTTATTTGCAAGCTATGATATAGATTAATGATCTTGTAAGAATAAATAGCACTATCTTTACAATGGTATTAATAGTTCGAATATTCTTTATGATATGTCATTAATAATGTAATTATTAGGACATTATGATTTTTATTTCTAAATTAAGTTACCAGCAACTATACTTTTTTATTTTAAAATTACTTTTCACCATTTCACACAATTATTTATATTTAGAAAAGATTAAACCTTAAAATAAAAATTTATTAATAATATTTCAATTTAAAATACCAATCTTAACTTAACCCAATGTTAAAAAAAAAAACTGTTGCCTAAAATCCTTTACTGTTTCAAATTATTGGCTTTTATCACTTTATGCTCAAAGTTTATTATCAAAAAAGTTGGCTCACTTTGCTCGTAACTCTTTCTTTAAAGACCAAATCCGATGTATATATGCCGGGCACAAAAAGCCTTGATATAAGTTTGCTTCTCGAGCGGAAATCATAAATTTTCGCACACAAAAATCTCGATTAACTGCACGGCGCAGCAAAAGTTGGAAACTTTTCCGTTGGCTGCGACATCCTCCCAGTATTGTATATATTTCATTAAAAGAGGGAAAAAAGTGTCAGCCATGGATGCGTTTTAAAGTGCTTGTCAAAAACTTTTCCCTGCCACTGTAGCCTTCAAATTCAGCGCTGCCAAAGTCACTGAAACAGCAAACTGCACTGAGGCGATAAGGAACCACCACATGGAGAGGGCTGTTCCGAACCGAAGATGCAACATATGGATATGTGCAGTCGAAGACGGACGGAGAGCTTGTCAAAACCTAATGGCTTTTGTCTAAACAAAGTCAGAATCACGCGGCTCCTGCATTTCAGGTGCACCGAAGGCAAATTGAAAAGTCATGTCAAAAATAAGATAAATATATATTTGGGAAAATGGGAAAACAGGATGGAATACGGAGGGCGAATTGTCAACGCTTCGCTGACTTTCAAATTGAACGAAGGCAAACAACAGGAATTTCACAAGCCAATGCACTTGGCAGGATGGGAAAACAAAAATGGAATAAAACAATTACGCGTTTAATATATTTTCATTTAGTCCGGCCAACCAGCCAGGCAGCCGGGAAGCTGCTAGACAAGGAGCAGAGCGCAAATAAGGATAAGGGACAGGAGTGGGAACGCTAGAGCCCCGCTGCCTCATTTTTTACTTTTAATGAAGCGCAAGAATTTCTGTTGGATAATTTGTTAAGCGAACTTTGGCGGCCCGAAGGACGAGGCTTCTTGGCCAGCAAGGCAAAAAGCCAAAACGGGGCCTGCAAAAACTTAGACAATGCAACAAGGACACACACACACACAGAGACAGATAGACAGAACTGAAAGTTGCGCTATAATTTGGCTTATTTCAGCTGGCAAATTTATAGAGTAGAGATGCAAAATGCTGCACCGGAAGTGGCCCCAACTGGGGCAGGCAGTCATGGACTGCACGAGGCAGCACTCAGGACACGGAACGCAGGACGCAGGACGAGGGCCACAGACAGCGCAAGATAAATGACACGCAAAAGCCAAGTGGCAGATTTTCATTTTTAATTAAAACAACGGTCAGGCGAAGGTTGTGCGAGCATGCTCCTCCATAATGCATAGTAATAAACAATAATTAAAATGTTGGCAGTGGGGTGGACTTTCCCGTTTTTCACCGCTCCCCCTCAGTGACGGTTTTTACTATATTTTATATTATTTTTTTTCCTTGTTGCTGGCACTCACCTGTTGTAATGTTGTGCATGAAAATCTCACGCAGCAGCAGCAGCTCGTCTTCCGGTGCAGCGGAAATTGCACCGAACACGTCGTTCTCGGGCCAAACTTCCCTACGGAATAAGAATAAATAAATGCGTTAGAGGAAAAGCAGAAAAATAAATTGAATTTAAGTAAGTGAAAGGGAGAGGGGCCAAGCAGGGAACTTTATTACCTAAACTAAACAGTGAGAAAAGTGAAAAAAGATATCAAGAAACGTTATTAAATTCGTATATAATAATACTCATATGTATATTTCGTAATAATATATTTAGAAGTTCGCCTTTAAAAAGGACACTATAGTGGGTCCGTTCTTTCTTTAGTGATAGCAAAGAATTTAATAAAATTGTATGGTTCATTGCCTTAAAACCATGAAAACTTTTTCTTAATTCTAAAAAAATGTTCTTAGATTTTAGTTAGTTAGTGCATTTTTTTTTTTAATTGCAAAAGATCAATTCATTTTGATTGGATGCTTTGTTTTCGTATTGATTAGCTGTCGATCATCAGTTGATTCCTATTCCTGTTCCACAGCCCCATAAAGAAGCAAATAAAATTCCATGTAAATGCCAAATTTCCAATTTAATCTCCATTCCAAACGATGGCAAACTGGCAGTCAAAAGCTAATACTTGCATTGGTTGCTGCCAGCTTAATAAAATGGTTCGATTTAGTCGAAAATTCCCCGCAAATTCAACAAGCATAACTCTATGGCAGAAAGAGGTCCGGCCCATAGAAATCGTTATTATCCTGCCGGAGCGAGCGTCAGTAAAAACAATAGCTGAAATAACAGCAGGCAGCCTGCCGCCACGTCATGTTGCAAAAATCGGAGCGCTTTCGGTGCTGTGATGGTGGTAGTCCTGGGCAAACTGAAATTGATGCGTTTAAAATTGCGTCCAGGATACACACCGCCCGTTCTTGGCCAACGTGTGTGTGTATATTCCTGGGTGGCTTCTTTTGCTGTCTTTCCTTTTCTCTTCCACACACACAAATAATCCCCACCATTCTGATGATGCAACAGCTCTTTCAGGCTTTTCGCAACGTTGCCGCTGCTGTTAATTTAATATTTGAAAGCAGCTTAATATGCAACGCACAGCAAAAACATAACGACTAAGAGATGGAGTCCGAAATGCAGGAGCAGAACCATTGGGAGTTTTCCCCCTACCTAATTACACTGGGCAGGAAAGATTTGTTTTGCATTTTTTATAGAAGTATGCGAATTAAATATGCTTAAAAGGGTTTGAAAGTGCTCTTACTTTAATTTTTAAGCTTATTCTTAAACCCATTTTTTTTTAAAGAAATTTCAGAATATAATATAAAATATACTAAAGCTGTAGTACAGTGCCCTGACATGTTCTTGGGTGCCGTATCAGCGGCACACAGGCACACCCGGAACGGAAAAGAGAAAGTAAGTATCAAGTATCTCTAAGCGACATATTTATGCTTATTTGTGGCCGTGCTTGTAGGCGATAGTGCAACTTATGTTTCCCGCTGTCGCCCTGGCCAATAAATTGACTGACATGGCCCTGGCCACGCCCCCGAGCACGCATCCCCCATCCTGCGCCAGGCAAAGCCTTCAGCGTTCGTTTGTAATTCTGCGGGTCTCTTTTTCAGAGCTCGTTAGTTGGCCACCAGCAGGATACAATAATGCGCCATATATGTACAATGTGGGCCGCTGCTGGGTGGCCAGAATTTTTCGGTTTACGTCAACATTTGCGTGCGCTCATTTAAAAGTTATGCGACATATTTTGTGTTCAACTTTTACAGCGATGCGGCCTGGCGATAATTAGCGGTTTTTAGCACGGCTGCATCCTGGTCAGGGACGAACATTGGTTAATTATAGACCAGGCAAAATCTATGAAAACCATTGGGCGCGGTCGGCGGTTGGGTCTTTTGGCTTTTTAGTTCGATTATGTTCCATATTGTTCTGCCTGCCTGGCACAGATAAACTATTTATTTTGGAGCTGCGAAAAAATACATGGGGGAAAAATTCTATAGAAAGGCTAAGCATTTTTAATCACATCGAATGAAACCGGATTAATTATGAATCGATATGCTGGCCAATGCAGGATTATATGCACTAAAACTCCAGGTGTTTGACCAGAAATTCAGCGGTAGAAATTATTTTAAGCCACATAATGAAATTTAATACATTTTTCGGAATTTTTCTCGTTATTTTTGGGGCATTTGAGTATAAAATTTGCAAAAGGGAATAGTATTTCCACAATAAATGCAGTGAAAAACGAACTATTTTATGGTTTACTTGGTTTACTTTCCTTTTTCAATTTATTTGCTGTGCATAAGGATAAAATTAAATTAAATTAATAGCAAAAAAAACTATTTCTGATAAGTTTATGGTGAAAAAAAAAACATGCAATATATTATTCCCTTTAGATAAATATAGAGAAATTTCTTTGTTAAGAAAGCTAAGATAGAACCTAATTAAAGAGATTTTCCATAAAAGCATGATTCCTGCAGCCACAGCTTATAGCCGTGGGATTGGGATTTTGGTTGTGAATTTTATAAACTTCAGTTTCCAGCAACCCCACTAATGAATGTTTGTTGAATTGGCAAAGCAAGGACCGTACGCCGGCTTAAGAGCTGCAAATGCTAAATATTTCCAGTCAACAGAATCAACAAGAGATGTGCAAAGGCAGGAGCGGAATAAAACTCGGGGAAATAAAAGGCGAGAGCGGGACTTGCCGTTGCTATGCTAAATAAGCGCATCAGCAGACGCTTAAATAAGCTTAGTTAAAAGGCGAACTAGTGGGGCAGGCGGGCGGCGGGTAAAGAACTGAAACTTGCAGTCGAAGTGAAGTTTGAATAAACATTTTGCGCATTTACTTCACTTAAAAGTTTCCTTTTTTTCCACGCTGATATTTCTGGGCACCCATTAAGCCAACGTCGAGAAAGCAAAAGCAACCAGAGTTGTTACCAATTCGTTTTTTTATCCTCCCTCCCTTTTGCTTAACTTAAATGGAAACCCCTAATAGTGCGACTTGGCAAGTAAAAAAGTATTTAAAAATTCTGGACAGACACACACACACTCGAGCACATCACCCACAATGCACTTACAACCATGCCGAGCCAGACACATATGGATGTTCTTATGTGCGTGTCCCGTTCACAGACTCCAGTTTATTTTCAATATTTTGTTTCACCAAAAATGTTCTCATTGCCAGCCAGAGAGTAAATAAATGGGATAAAAAGGGTAAAAAACTAAGAGTATATCCGAAAGATTGGTGTAAACGGTACAAAAAAGAGCACTTTTTACTTCAGGCAGTGAATCATACGTGGTTGTATTTTATCCAAGCAAACTATAGCTGTATACATTTAAAATAAATTATATAAATAAGAAAATACTGAAGTGAAGTCATTTTATTAATGATTCAATTTAATATTTAACATAAGTTGCCATCAGAAAACGTTCTAACTTTTATCTATATACAATATGATGTATAAGTCATACGAGTTCCAAAGTTAAGTTATTAAGTTTTAATATCAAAAATTGTCTAAAAATTAGAACATTTTCTACAAATTATTACTAACTTTCAAAACAAATTATTCAAACTCCTTTCTAGGGTATGCAAAATAAAGTGAGCGTAACTTTCTGGTCTCCAAGTGCTAGGCAACGGGGCACAAAAAAGTCCCAGACAATGGCCAGACGAGGCAGTGGGACCCCGGGGGCGTGGCCGTGGGCGGTGGAGGCAGTGGGTGCAAGCTCTATATGCATATCGCATTTTAATTTATTAGCACAAAAAGCGTCTAGACCTTTTTAAGCTGCCACTGCAGCACAGCAACAACAGCAGCAGCAGCCAAAAGGCATACCAAAAATTGTATACATTTTAATGCAGCAATTTTCGTTGAAAACAATTAAAATGTACATAAATTTTAAGGAAGTTTTGACAAACGAAAAGGCGAGTACATCATGAAAGAGGCTTCTCAGGGGCAACACTTTTATATCTTTCATATAATAAGGATGGCTTAAAGATCGCTTCGATATTTATATATTGGCATCGATTTTTTAATGCTTTTAATGTTTATCTAAATATTAAAACAAAAGCAAAATAAAATAAAAATAAATTTAAAAAAAAATCTTAAAATATATTCAGTATTATTACAATACAATACAACTTGTAACCATAATATATCAAAGTATATCCTCTCGACATACCGTAATACCTCCCATCAATTTAAAAGCTACAGAACCCGCCAGCATCGCAAGTTGCTATTTACAGACGCCATCGATTGGATCCCTTTGAGTTGGGCCCCTCTCCGGCCAGAACCAGCAGGCAGCAGGTGGAAAATTTTAATGAGGTTGTAATTAAATGACTTGGAAATATTTAAGCCACGCTTTCGATTGCTCGGGACAGCCTTTGACACTGCGACATCTGCCGATTCGGGCCATGGTTCTGTGTGTGCGGGTGGCATTGGTCTTATTTAAATGTTGACGCGCAAAAGATAAATTATTTTCACGCAATTTTCCCGAGCAAACAATAAACATTTCTTGAGCGCGTCTTCAATGGGCTTTACATAATTGAGCGGGCAATTAAATTGAAAGGCAAGCACAGCCACTGGAGCGCAGTGGAGCTGGTGCTGCTGCCGCTCCTTCTCCGGCGTCTGCTCAGGGAAGCCTCTGACCTGTCTCCTCACCTGGCCAACAGTGCGGTTTGTTGACTGAAAAATTGCAGGCGGCAGGGACAAAAACCGGGCACTGAGAAATTGTCTGAAATGCAGAGCACCGCCGCCAACTCTTATTATCTGGCAAAAAGGAGAGCAAGGACATGGAATTCCGGACCCAGCCATTATCTGTAGTTACCGCGGTGCCGGCGTGCTCTGCCTTAACAATAAATAAAAACTATTTAATTTGAGGGGCAACCCGGCACACAGCACACAGCGTCGTGTCTCCGTGGGGGAAAAAAATATGAAAAATAAACAGCGGCAAAATAAAATTCGATAAAAAGCCAGCCAGCAGAGGTGCACAAAAGGACACAAGCCAAGCGGATTTTTCCCCGTTTTCACTAGAGTTAATTTATTATGCGAATTGCTTTCGTACCTTTTCCGTGGCCCAGTCAATGTCAAGTTATTAAAAGTGGGACTTTCAAAGGGATTACGTCTGGGGCCGCCTAACAACCGAGAGTTCAGGCGGCTGCCAGCCGTCCTGGCAACTCCCTTGGCATTTTTAATGTCGACTCACCTGGCGGCCCGCAGCAGGGCGATGGCCTGGTCCAGTTTCTCGGAGCGCAGCAGTTTATTTATGCGGATCATGCAATCCTCGCTGTAAATGGAGAAAATCCAAGAAACATAATAAGAGCACGTTGGACAATGGGAAATCGAACTGGAGTCTGTGGGTTAATAATGGGTTGCTTGAACTCCCGACTAACTCACCGCTGATCATCGATGGACTTCTCGGAGGCGGCGTCGAAGGGCACCGGCAGCTCGTCCTCCGGCATTTCCATTTCGGTGGCCAACAGACTGCACACTTCCGTCGCCAGTTCGGCCCATTTGCTCGACAATTCTTCCTGCAATTATGCATTGATAAATTATTAGTGAGACCCAATTGTTTGCAAATGGATAATCACAAAGGGAAATTAGTCATAACGTGCAAAATTAATTATACCATATAGGCAGTGATAATTATAACCAAATATGCACTAATACTTGTCAGCCATATTTGCCAGTGACAGAAAAACTAAAAAGCGAAAAAAGAACATTCAATGGAATGAACATATTCCATTAGAGATTAAAATGCGAATAAAATGGTTTTTAATAATTGGAATTTTAGCACTCTTTACTCGGAATGCCCACAGGCATTTGTATTTCGGTTTGCAATTGGCTAATTATTCTTTATTGTCCAAGAACGGATTTAATTACAAAATAAAGAAATATAGGATACATTTTTCAATACTTGTTTGTCTTTTAAGTGGTTTTTAAAGTTGGTTTAATGTTAATTCAATGATTCGTCTAACTAAAAAGTTGTAAGATTTACTTAGTACTTGTGTTAATTTAAATTCTATCATAAAAATCCGAACTTAAAGAGTATTCCTCAACTCCAATTTATATTTTTCAGATTTATATTTACATTAAATCATTGTGTTGCCGTTTTTTTTGCCTTGAGCTTTTAACAATGCATATTAATTGAACATCGATGGACGGTGTCCTTCTAAATACAAGGACGTCACATATGGCAAAGTATTTTTATTTCATTAAAATTTCATTGCAAAGTCATTGGCAAGGGAAAATTACTATTTATCTAGGGTATTTGTAGGCTATATGTGTAAATGGTGGCATAAGATTTAATTTTAGTCAGAAGTTGGCAAAGCAAGAGAGGTGGAGTCATTTCCGAACCTAAATATATTATATATATTATATAATGTCATGAGTCTATGGCAAACTGCAAGGGTATACAAATTTCGGCTTTCCGAAGTTACTTTCCTTTCTTGTAAAAAATATGTTGCAAGAGCATTATTAGGAATATAATTCGCAAGTTTATCTGCTATTTAAAAAAGAACAAATTAATTTTAAATACTTGCAGCAAGTATCTTACAGTCGCATCAGTTGAATGCCGTTTTTTTGTTTTATTTTATTTGATGTTTGCTTATTTTACACGTCCCACAATTTCATCCGTTTTGTTTATCGCTCGTTTAACTTTTGCTTGTTGAAAGGGGAGAAACATGCAAATATTTGCGCCTGTGTGCGTATGTCATGTTTTTCGCTCGTCCGGCAATGACAAATATTTATAAATTAATTGTTGAAAAATTGATGCTTCGAATGCGTGTGCGTACGCCAGTTCACAATAACAATAGCGTCGGCTATACAAATAAATACGTTAAAAATTAACACAATCGAAGGTTGTTGCAAAGAACAAAAATTAATCTTGCCCATGTCCATGTCCCTGCCCAAAAGGCCCAAATCAACGGCCACAAAAATGCACAGCAAATGCCGAGCTTTTGGAGGTTGCAGTTGCAAATGGTTGTGGAAACTGGCAGCCGGCAGTTGGCAGTTGGCAGTCGGCAGACGGCATTCGGAGGTTGGAATGCTAAAAGTCCAGTGGCCAGTGGCCGGAAATCACGCTCAGCGGTGCGTCCTGTCCCAACGCGACAAAGTGTGGAAAAAACAAAAGCTGGCTAGGAACTGTAAGGGAAAAACAAAGCCCCCTGAAAATGCCCTACCCAAGTGTCGCAGGTACACCTACACTGGCCAAAAGAGTAAACATAAGTATTTAACATGGTTTATATTTTTAAGCCCAATTAAATGCAAATAAATTACTAGCCAAGCGTAATTAGTAAATTTATTAGAGGGCAATAGGTTAGAGTTTGGTTTATTTATTTGCAAGAGATTAAACATTAATTAGGAAAGTGCTAATAATTAAAATTCCGTTTTAATAAATTACTCCATTGGTTTTAGTTGCAGACCAAATTATAAATCAACCAATTAGACCACGTGTTTAGTGCCCAAAATCTAACTTTGTTTACACACCATATAAACCTTTGCCAAAGTGTATCTGAGAAAATAAAACAGAAGCAGGGCTGAGCTGCAGCTTGAAAAGGATCAAAGCGGCGGAAAAACAACGGAAGCCTGGCACCAGCCCCCACCAGCGAAAGTTTTCCGCATTTTCCGCAGGCGCAAGAGTGAGTTAGTTCGCATGTGCGTGCACTAAGGTCACTGGCAATTGTGTGCACCGCGAAAATAATACGCACACGGAGTAGAAAATACACAAATAACCGCCGCAAAACCTTTGAAGTAAAAATTGAATAAAATGGAAACTTTGCTGGACCAGACTTCACCCAGGTTTTCTCCCTGTCTGCCTGCTTTTCCTTCCATATTTTCAGTCAATTAAATTTCACGATCAAACACATAAATCTTAAACGGTCACAGCATAGACGACAATTGTTTTTTCTGTTTTTTTTTTCTCTTGCCGCTTTTGTTTGCAATTCGTTTAAAATTTTATTGGCAATTTAGGGTATATTTTATGGATGGCACAGCGGGTGCTGCTGACCAGCAGGCCCAAATAAAGTTATTTAATGCGGCAATTTATTTTTAAAACATTAAACAGCGCATATATCAGGCCGGTTCTTATTTTCACATTTGGCCAGAGTGGATTTAAATTGGTTTTTGGGAAACTTTGTATTTAAATTTTAGCTTTCCAGGCATTTTATATTTAAAATATATTAAAGTCTTATTTTTCTTTAAGTCCTTAACTGAATTACCACCCACAAGTTTATTTAACTAAGTTAATCATTTTTAAGTAAATCTAAGAAATATATAAAAGACTAATTTTTCTTTAATTCCCTAACTTAATTCCCAACCACAATTTTATTTAATTTAGTTAATAATTAATAATTAAATTTAAAGAAGTAAACTAAAACTTAAATTGGCTTATTTTTCCCCAAACTGAAAACCAGAATGCAATTTTCCATTTTCCACTTACCTCAGTGGGCTGTGGGACCGTTGGCGTCGGTTTGGACTTGGCCGCCAGCTGTTTCTTTTTCCGGCCACCGGCTCCTCCGCCCCGCCGCTTGTCCTGCACCACCACAGAATCCTGGCAGAAGCGCTCCATCATTTTAATGAATACGTTGGCCGTTTCCACCACGTCGCGCAGGAACACCCTGTGTGGAGGCGGAGCGGAGAGGTTAGTTAACAAAATGAGAATATATTGTAATTAAATTCTTTATAATAACGAATATGTGTGGGTGCACACGCATCCAAATTGAATTTGTTGCAGGCTGGACCCTGTCGTAGCCATATGAAAAATGCATACCACATGCTCAGAATTCAATTAAATGTGGCAAATGCATAATTTTTTAACACAATTTCCTTTTGTCGAATTCAATTTATTGGAAATATTTATGTTCATTCTACACTCGCAGTAATTAACAGGTTGCAATCGCAAATATCCAATGGCTTGACACACATATATTCAAATAGAAAACATTTTTGAATCAATTTCTGTCAATTAATAAGAGTAAATCAAAGCAGAATCACAATAGTCTTCGAGCATCAAATTAAATAAAATTAGGATTTTCTTTACTAATTTAATTTACAATTTATTTCAGCTGAATTTAGAGGAAAAGTCAGCTTTAAGTTGTATAAAAGTTCTTAAATTACGTTGAAATGTTCAATCAATTCCCCGCATTCAACCCAAATTGCTGACGAATAAATCAAAGGCTAACATCAATAACCTCTTCCGAGGGTCGAAAATATTTATTGAATATCATCGAGTACATTAAAAAGGCCAAAAGGCTGCCCTTCCGCCGTCCGCCCACTAACCGGTCCCAGGGCGGAATGAGAATTTTGCCACCGTGAATGACTAACTAACCCAACTCGATTCCAGGGGCCTGACTGATGATGCGGCTGCTCACTCTGTCGTCGCTGCCGTTGCTGTCGAAACCGATGACGCCTCCAATTAGCAAATTACCCTCAGAATGGCAAAAGGCATCGCCGCTGCCGCCAACCGACAAAAAACAAGGCAAAAGACAGCCGCTAAAATGCCAAAATCAGCTGCCGCTATGCAGAGCTAACTTCCGCTTTGTTTTTAGCGTGTCCTAGCCCCAACCCGAAGCCGAAAAATAAAAGCCAGCGTCATTGTGCACGTCAATTTGTTAAAATGATTGATTGCCGTTTGAATAATGAAAATCGCGCGAGTCACCGAAAAAAGGACAATGCAAAACAGGCCGAGTATACAGAGAAGGCGGGCCTTAATGGGCTCAAAAAAAAAAATATACATAGTAGTAACCAATAAACAGAAATGGGCCTGAAGGCTAATCATAAAATGAAGAAGGTTAGGGTATTTATATTTTTTATAAATAAATAAATATAAAGAGATGCAACGCATATAAATACAATGCCTAAATTATAGGCAAAATACATCCCAAAACCAAATTAGCTTTGAACACGATTTCCCCCTATTTTCCCGAGCATATGTGGGCGTAATCCATGTTCAAGTCGCTCAGAGTTCCACGTTCAGCCCTCTAATTGCCGGGTCCTGGGTCCATAAAAATGGCAACATCGCGTGGGCGTTGAAAAATGCGAAATGGCCAAAAAGGTCGCTGCGCGCTCCGTTGACACTCGACGGTGGCGTTGGCGCTTTCCAAAATTTATGCAAATTCATTGCGAATTTTAATGCCCCGCGCGAGCGCCACACTGCAGGAGCTTACCTCCATCGGCATTTTGCAAATGCGGTCAATGTGCCACCAAACGCAGCTGGCGAGGTGATCCTGGGAGCCGGCGTCCGGGGAAATGAATTTGTAATGAAAGTGGTTATCCGGCATTCAGGGGGCCGCCGGTGAACAGCAAACGAGAATCGATGCCATAGATGCATAGACATTTAGCCAAATTAAACGGGCAAATAATTCAAAAGGGCTGGTGTCCCACCAACCGAGCATCCGCTAAAAATCAAACGCATGTGGAGCATACAATGCGACGCAGTGATGGTGTTTTGATGGACAAAACTGATTATGTGGGCTATCCCAAGGCAGACATGTTTGGGTTTCGTGCAGTTGATTCAATTAACAGAAAATATCTGTATAATTACTTAAAAAAAGATTGATGGTTGATATAATGATTTATTTCTATTAAAAATATGTTCAAACTGGGCATACATGGTCTGCAAATAGGATATTTATACACATTTAAGCAGGACTCTAAACAAAACCCTATGAGTTCAGTTGCAGATACATCTCACAGATACAAAACAATCCGTAGACACATCTTAAAATACAAACCAATTCAGGTTTAGTGCCATAAATTAGATGAGTATAAAGGCGCTGACCAAGTCAAAGTTGGAATAGCCATTAAATGAAAGCCTGTTAACATTCACCAGCCAATTGCAAGATACTTGGCCATTTGTATTGATCAAGAACTGTCAGCCAGGACCACAACTGACGGGGACTAGTGGCAAATTGATGATAAAGGGGCTCAGTTGACTGCAAGGCGGAGTGTGGCGCACATGGATTTGAAAATTTGAGTGGTGCGAGACTCCATACCTGTCAACCGCTAGTGGGTGCTGGGTGCCGAAGCCGCCTGTGTGGTGCCCATTTGCTGATAACTGAAATGTGAAATGAATCAAGCGCAGCCCCGTTGGCGGCGAAGCTGCCGAGGAGCCGCAAAGATGCATGTGGTGGCAGCATTAACAGCAGGCGAAGCGTAAAAACTGCTGGTAGCTGCGGACTTTATAGTGACTTCTGTCATCGATTTGAGGTGATAATTTAGCTTTTTTAGTGGCATATTTTATTGTTAAATGGAAAATATAGGCTGAACTTATGAAAAATTAAAAGAAAATAAATAAAAAGTATATATTAAAGTGTATAGCAATAAAAAGAAAATAAAAAAAGCACGGCAACACAAACCACCCAAGTACGACTTCAGTGGCAAGTTGCTATAAGTATAATTACAAAGTTATAAAAGTGATTAGGTTTTTAAAACGTAATACATATTCGTCTTAAAAAGCTAGTCTTCCGGCAAGTTATGTTTTGTAGACATTTTGTGCCTTGATTTATCTAGATTTCATTTGGCAACTAGACCTCAAGACAATATGTTCATTCTATTGATATTTTTAAGAACCCACAGTTTTGTATTACAAAAAAAAACTACATTTTTTTTAGCAAAAATAAATATAGAAAAATTGAATAATACTTTTGTCTGTTTTATTTAATTTCAATTTGATCTTTTTTAGCTAAGAAAATCAGACAACACTGCTGTTGGTGGACGAGGTTAGTGGCAATGGTGGTGGCGCTGCAGATGTTTGAATGCTGATGATGCTGATGCCGGTGCCACCTGACCACAACGCCAAGTAACCGCAGCGGAGAAGCGGGTAAGAGCGGTGGGTTAGTTGCACAACATATTGCATGCCACAAACCATTTTACAAGCGGATCCAAATCGATTGCCCACCTACCATCATGCCCTAATGATGCGCAGGTGCAAATCGAGTCACCCCACCTTGACTTCAGCGCCCACTTAAAGTGGAATGGGACTATTACACAGAAAAAAAATGTATAAAATAGATTTAAAGCAGCCTCAATTATAGGTAAATAAAAAGTGGAAAATTAAATTATAAATAACTATTTTTTAGGGAAATTCCCAAACACATTCCCATAATATCAAGTAAACATTAGTAACTATTTAATTATAATATAAAATTTAAGTAAGAGGGCTATTTTCCTGGTCTTTGCCTTAACTACAACAATTTTTCTCTCTGCACAGCTACTCAATCTCAAGCACATGTGACCAACGAAGCTTGGCAGCAGGACAAAGATAAATCGTTAATAAATTATTTATAATTAATTTGTATGCACGCGGTTTTGTAACTTCTTGTCGCTATTGTTGTTGTTGTTGCTGCTGCTGCTGTTATTGTTGTTGTTGTGCCTGATTTGATATTCGCGTTTACGCTGATTAAATGGACGCCAACAGCCACAATTCCTGAGCCAGGGAAAATGAGGAGGAAGAAGTTGAAGTAGCAGCAGCAGGTTGAGCATACAGAATTAATTAGAACACTTGGGTGTTTTTGGGCTGGGGGCTGGTCAGCGGTCGGGTTCTCGGGGATCTGGGAGGATGCCGGTTGGGGGATTGTCTTCGCGACGAGTTTGAGCGCATGCTGAATAAATGATAAAATATAATTGCGCCCAGACACCGACGGACAGACCCAACCAGACCGACTATTTGCGGGCAGTTGGGCGCGACGTTGTTGGCATAAGACGTTTATAATGAAAATATGATTAATTATGACAGCCACAACAACAATGACTGATGGGCGTCGATTGCAGCGGGGCAACAATACTGTTGCCCTGGCTATTTTATATAAATCTGGGCTGGTATTCTGTTAAATAGCTACAATTTTGCCAGCACTGTTTGGGGCTCTAAATCGCCAATGAAATGGGTGGCAATTATCTGGCAAAGGGCGCAGAAAGGTGGCGTATAGCGCCCAGCCGGGGTCATAAATTATTCATCTTGACACCGAAAAATCTTTAATCTGTCAGGCACTCGAACACTGATTGCAGTTCAAAAGGCAGCAGCATTTACATGATTGCCAATTGGCCGGCTTAATTGAAAGCCGCTCGGATCTGTGAGGACGCAACTTAATGTTTAATCGATTTAATTCTTTAAATCAACTATTTCCAGCTGGTTCCGCATTAATCATGCTCCAATTAAGCAACAGTTGCTGCACCACCGACGTCCCCAGCTGCATTTACATGCGAGTCAGTCCCTGGGATTCGAGGTATCTGCAATCCCGGCTATGTAGTTTCCTGAATCCTGTCCGCCCCTTTCGACTCTCAACTCTCCTCCACTCCGCTCCGGATGTCAATTTCATGTTTGCGCGCTAAATTAATTTAGTCAAAGCTTTGAAATTGCCAGAGCCCCGACCAACAGACTCCCAGGACTGAGTAACTAGTACTCGTCGGATGGGCCGATGTGATGCGTCCGGATAGTCGACAGTCGACAGTCAAACTCAACAGTCACTCAACAATTTGTTTATATCTCGGTGTATCATCGAATACTGTGGAACATTCTAACGGTTTTGAACTTTGGAAAATATTGTTGAAATAAAGCAAAAAGTTTGCTTTAAAAAACCAAACTATGTATACATTTTTAATTTCTATTAAAATTTTAACTCGCTTTGATGCTGGTTTTATGTTTGAGTATAAAAAAATCCTTTGGCCTGAAGAATCATGAATAGATTCAGGAAAACTAACTATACTTTGCACTAACTTTTAAAGTTTCTTTGTAAGTTTTCTATGTGCTACTTTTAATTGAATTAAATAGAGATTGTAAAGCTAAGAAAGTTTAACGTTTGGTGCCACTGTCATTCGGGTCTGTGACACAGAAATAAATTCCCAGGCATTTATTGCAGGTATCACTCAGCGTACAGCACTCGCAGTTGAGTCTGTTTGACAGGCGAATTTGCGCAGTCATTTAGAAATATTCAAGTGAGTCAAACTCTTCATGTTCGGCACTAAAAATTGCAATTATCTAAATGGATGGTGCAGTGGAATGCAGCAAGCCAGACCCATGATTTTATTCAATTTTTTTCGATTAGTGCAGGTATACGTTATGTGATGCTGAAAAGAAGTAGGTTTATATCATCTTCTTCTGCAGGTAATGAGTTCTAAGCACTCTATACCTCCCAGCTAAACCCGATTCCAATGCTCTGCAGCGATTTATCAAGTACCCGCAGTGTGGCACACGCTTCCTTCGATTGAAATAATCTCGATTCTGCTTCAGGTGCAGGCCACGAGTGCTGTTAACTCGGCAATTAGGATGCAGCCAAGGTGCGCGATTTGCTCTCAAAAATATATATTCACCAAGCAGTCCGGGCTTTGGCACCCAGAAAATGGCATAATTTTTATGCCAGAGCACGCGTGCAGCACATGCTTGTAAAATCAATTAAACTTTTGGCCAACTACCGAACCCGCTGCCTTTGGGAATGTGCAACTAGTTCATTTAGCGTAGCCTGCTTTTATGGGGAAACACGCATGTACGTTGGGTTTAGTGATGGCAAGTGCAGTTTGGCTAAAAATCCTGGAAATGTATAACATTTTCTAGTCGAATTTTCTAAGAAATTTGTCTCTGAACTAGATCTTAGCCCTTTAGCTGTGACTCCATTAAAATAAGAACTAGGCAGGGATGTTACCTATATTAAAACTTCATTTATTCTCTTTTACTTCTACACACCGCTAGAAAGTATTTTTAACTCTTGTCTAAAAGATTAATTCAAGAAAAATAAACTAGTTTCCCAGCACTGAGGGGGAGCTTTTGTCGACCCAGCAGACATCTGTGCAAATAGCCGACCAAACAGGCCAGGACTCAAGACAAAGGCATGCCGCTAAGACAAACAATGCCTGATTGTCGGGGCCAGATCCTGACAGTAAGGGCGATATCCTGACAGACGCTGCATATTTCGGTGAGGCAACTACACGGAGTGCTCGTAGTAATCCCATTACCAGGATGTGTGTTTGGCTTGCTTATTTGCGGATGGTGTGCCGCGGGGTCGACGCTCCGCTCGTCTGCCGTTATCTATCAGAACTGCAGCCCAGGCCAAAATGGAGGGTAGGGCTTGGGGGTCCTGGCATGGCCGGGAGGGCAAGTTATTTCCAATCGGAATGTATGTGCATAGCTGGAATGGTTATTCGCCCGGGTACTCACTTTGTGCTGTGCGCCTCATTGTAGTTCATTAACAAATGCAGCACTGTCTCCCGATACTCCAGGACATAGCACACGTTGTTCAATAACATATCGAAGAGAGCCCGCGCGTTGTTGTCATCCTTGAGCCTTTGCAGTGCCAGCAGGCTCTGCAGCAATTCCCGGAATGTCTTTAATTAAAAAATTGGTAAGCATTAAGTTGGCAGACGTTCAGGCGTTTGATTGGAACGACCGGAGGTGTAGTGCGGTGTGGTGTGGTGTGGTGTGGCGTCGTGTGTGGTGCATTGTAATGAGTCTGGGATACAACAATTAGAATGAAGCCCCCAGTAGGTGTAGTGATATATATTCTCCTTCGGCCAGTCTAAATATCTTGGGCGTTAACGAAATTGATTGGACTTTGAAGTGGATTAGGTTTAATTAAGCTTCAAACTGAGTCCTGCCTCGATTAAACAATAATGAATTGATTAATTGACACATCTAATCCTAGATTTGCAGCAAGAAAGCACACAAGTTCACTATGATATATCTTTACTTTTGAATCCCCTTTGTTACCCACTTAATTGTTGTTGAATATAATATTCCTACATCTTATTTAAAATCGCATTTGGTATTTTATCCATTTAATTGCTGTGGAAAATAAACGCATTTCCTCAGTACGATGATCAAAGAAACCTTTGTGCCAGGCATTGTAGCTAATCTCCGACAAAGCTCGCTGTTCATTTGAACTTTTCCCCATTTCATTCCGACGGACTTTAAGGATGCGTGGAGCTTGGCTTGAGTACCAAGTACCGAGTGAGGAAAACAGAGTACAGAGTACCAGGCACCGAGCTTAATCCAAGGCAAACGTCGAGCGCCAGAAGAGTGCCCCCAAAAGTGCACTTACAGTGCCAAGGCAAACAACAACAGACCCCCTTACACACTCACACACACGGCTTAGATGGCCACCAAAAGAGGTGCTGGGGCAAAAGCATCCCTTCAGGATCTGGAACTGGAAGTGGGAGGGGTTGTGGGTCTGAGGACTGGAACTGGGAGAGGGAGTGATAGTGGAGGACGCGGACTGGCTCTGGAACTGGGACTGGAGTGACTTACCAAAAGGGCTACATGCAGTCGCTTGGCCCAGAGACGCGCCTGTTTCTTGTCGCTCACAATCATGTCCATGTCATGTTGCATGCGCGTCAGGACCCAGTGGAAGCACTGCACGCTCAACGATTCGCTGCGAATGAAATGGAAAAAGCCAACACGGATACGTTAAAAACAAGTGCACAGAAAGAAACACATTATTTTAAAAATTTCATAGACGTAAAGGGTAATTTTAACGACTAGGAATAATGTTTATTTAAACTAGAATGCTTACTTAAGTACATAGCCTGTACTTAACATTTAAATATCTAAGCAAAAGGAAATGAAAAATACATTTTTATTTCTTTTTCTTAAGTAGAGTCATATATTCTTCTTTGCCTTATGATCTTAATAGTTTCCTGCTCTATTTAGTTCATAAACCTCTTAAACATAGATCTTAACCAAGCCCCATTACAAATTATTACAAGTGTACACAACACCATGTGCGATTGCATATTTAAGTAGTGGAATTCTGAATTAAAGTTGGCCAAAGTTGGCAGCTAAGAGCGGCAAAACAGGTAAGCAGCTTGCCGCCAGCCTCTAGCCGCCTGCCGCCAGTCACTTGCAACTCGCCCAGCGAAAAACTCATTAACAAAATTAATTTTTAAGTAGCGCTAGAATTGAGCGCCAGCCAGCCTAAGTTCCATTCCCCGCCGCCCCACGCTTTGCGCTCAACAACCCGGGGACCAGTGGGCGTTGACATTTCCCACCACCCACTGAATCAGCCAAGGAACCACTTCCTGAACTCTACCACCCACTTCCGGTAACTGCAGCATTTGCCTGCAACTTGGCTAAATTAGCAGCGCGACGTCTGCTGCGACCACCATTAAAGTTTTGCGACAACGTCGAGAGCATTTGAGGAGGCATTAAAAACAAATTAATTACAGATGTGCGGCAGCGGCAATAAGAACCAAAATAAATAAATTACAAAATCAATAAAAGTGCAATGAGCATTTGCAGCAGCGAGCAAAGGGAAGCGAGTGGAAATAACTTTGATTGATGCTCAAACTTTCGTCAGTAAATTTGGGAAATAAATTTCGAATCGGTCCACGGGGAAAATACCTTAATAGGTTTCGGAAAAAAGTATAAACAAGAGGTAAAGGTATTTCAAGAAAATAGTTTTTACCAAGGCAAGAAGCAAATTTTATAAAACTTGGCCTAGCAAAGTCTTGGCCTTTGTTTTCCTTGGGCCCCCAAATGATTTGATCAATCGGATATATGCCACTTTACAGGTAAGTAAACCCGTATTTTTTTGTTTTGTGAAAACCGGATTATTTCCAGACTCCGGCGATTGATTTCTGTATCAATGCCCGGGTACGTGTAGTTGCATAAACAAAATGACAAACTCAATTTCACTTTTTTTCGGGCTGGGAGCTGGTTGCAAGGAAGGAAAAGTTTGCCCATCCGAAAGCCCATACATTACAGCAATGCCATGCTTTATATAGTGCAAAATCAGTAGAAAATGGCAGACGATAAAGAAAGTTCAGGGCGGTGCGGGGGCAGCGTCAAATTGCATTTGAGGAAATAAACAGAAAGTTTTATGGTTGGCAAGTATATAGATGCGTTGGGGAAAAGGGTGCAGAGAGCCACAGCCAGAAAATGAGACGAAAAAGTATGATAAAAGGCAGAGGGACATTGCGGAAAATGAAAAACAGGAGTGAGGAGAGCGGAAGCGACCAACTTAGAATAGTGCGAGGGAGTCGCTAGCTCCTGGGAACGGGGGCAAAACGGGTCTGGGAAAACTTTGCGCCAACGGAATGACAACATTTTTGCAAAGCTTCATTGTTGTCATTCAGAAACTAATTTGAAAGTAACCAAAACAATTTTAAAGAAATTTCCCACCACACAGCCAGCGAAAGAGACCAAAAGGGAGATGGAGCCAAAGCCAAAGCCAGCGCCGGAGCCGAGTCTGGAGCAAGGAGCAGCAGCGTCAGCCGGATGACAGCATAAAGAACGCAAAATTTTATTAACAGCATGCTGGACAAGAATGAAAACAACAACAGGACAGCAAAATTCCAAAGGGGGACAGCATAGACACGGAAAAAAATTTATATAAAAAAAAAAAACTAAAAGGTGTCTCTTAGGAATAATTAAGAAATATGTTTCTAAGGACATCCCTGTTACACAAATTAAAATTTTGTATGTGGCTATTTGACTATTAAAATAATTATTTCATTTCTTTTAATTATGTTTTCTTGGATTATTATTGTGACACTTTAAATATATTAGTTATTAAACAATTTTTAAAATGCTTTATTTATTTAAAAGATCATTCAAAAAAATGTCAAGCTAAGATCACATATGAATATATAATTTTATCTCCTTCCTATCCAATGAAATTTTCCAAAAAAGAAAGTAACCTTATGTAACCTTAATTTAATGTATTGTAAATAATATTATCCTTTGTCTTAATACTATTATTTAAACCTCTTTCTGTTGACTTTCATTGCTAAGATTTTTTTTTCACAATTAAATACACATATTTCTCGCTGTGTAACAAAATCGCGGTCCGGTTCGTTTTGTTTGACGACAACTTTGGCCAAGAATATTACCGGAGCTTGATGTGTTCTGCAGTCCAAAGTGAAACGGAGCTGGCCTGCAGTGGTTGTAAAGTGGCCAAGTGCCGTGGGTCAACAATTGGCGTCATGACTTTGATTTGCGCATGTGTTTGTTGTCCGTTGTCCGCTGTCCGTTGTCCGTTGTCCGTTGTCCGCTGCCCAAAAGTAATGCAATAAAACTCTAGTGACGAAGCGCTGATGTTGAACAACCGAACAATGACATACAAATTGTGTTGTGACCGCAGAGGAGCAGGATCTTGGAAAATTCTAGGGTCAGAAGCTTGGGGAACATTTCGCATCTCGTATTGACACACCGCTTGACCATTTTTGCCCCGGCAAGTGTTAAAGGCAAAATGTGCGACAGCCAATGGAAATTGTCATGGTGGGGAAACTTTATTTGCTGCGCACTTTTCTCTGTTGTTATAAAAATAGAAATGGTCGAGGGAAACCACTGAAAACACCCATTCAAGAGGACCATCGAGTTTCTCAATTCGACAACTCGGATGACGGATTGCCCTTTCGACAGAGACATAATAAGTATTCGAAGCTTATTTGTTGGCGAAAACATTTCAGGGAAATCAATTTAAAGTTTATGGACAGCAGACTGTGAGAACTTGGAGCTTGAAAATAAATTAGGAAAAAGAGAATCCTTACAAAATAACTATATAATTTTTCTATTCCTTAAGTTAGTTGAATATATTACTTACAAAGTCTAGTTTAAATAACTAATCAGAAATACTTTAAACATTTTCAGAAAATGGTATCCCAACCATTTCAACTTTTCCCTGGCTTTTCCTGCATTTTAAACTTCAACACCACCAATATGATTTGGCTTCTGTGAGCAAAAATGTTCAAAGTGCGAGAGAGTGGCCAACGGAATAAAAGTTTTTCCAGAATTTCTTTCATTTGAAGAGTGTTGCAAAGTAATTTGATTAAAAGCCTTGATGGAGGCGGTTTGAGTGAGCAGCTTGTGCGCCGGGGATTTGCATATCTGCTGACTTGGCCAGCAGGCGAGGCCAGCGTTTCATTAGGCGCCGAGAGCAGAGCTCGTTCATCAGCAGAATCATCATCATATCACTTGTGAGGGGACTCGCTTAGATCTTTACTGCAAGTTGTAGGCAATTAATTTGAACGCTTTGAACACCCACAGAGCATATCTAGGGCAAGTGAAGTCAAGCTCCTTCCGGAAAGCTTCTTCACATTGACATTGGCAAATGTAAGTCACATGTCAGTGATGCCCAGCTAGCTTACATCTTAAAATAAAATTATAGTTCCTTTTAAGGGAGGAAAGTTTAGACTATAAGAATGTTAGGTACATTAATAGTAAATATTTGTTTAAGTAAAAAAGCCTTTTAAACAATTTTAAGGCTTATAGAAAATCACTCTAAAATAGGGAATCAACTACACCTCAATTAGAAATTAAAATAAATTAAGAATTCAACACAGATTAACTCCTTGTAAAATCCTATTGATTTATCTATATTGTTTCAAAATATTTAACGCAAAGACCAATATAAAAATGTTATATTTATATTTATTCTATCGAATACATTCCTAGTAAGGTACTCTGAAAATCTCTAAGTTTGTAAACTAGCAGAACTCGCTGCTCTATGCGTTCCCACACACGGATGGCACTCACCTGACTAACTGCAATTGTAGACCACTCAAACGATTGAACTCCATGAAAAATCGTATGGCCCACAATAGATAGGAGTCATCGTGACTCGACGAGCCGGCATTGCGTTCCAGGACCCGTCGCACCTGTCTCACCAGCGTGTTGTAAGCGGAGCGCAGCACCTCGATGCAGTACTCGCGCAGGCACAGTCTGCAAAAAAAAAAAACAGACGAGGAAAAAATGTGAGAAAATCCGTAAGCCAAAAGGGAAACTGGGACGAGGCAGGGAAACATGAAAAATGGTTATACCACAATAATATTGATTGAAAGCGAACGCCCTCTATCAGTTTATATAACAAATGCGGACGCTGCAACGGCATTTGGCAGCGCTGATGCAATAAATTTCGCCTGGCCAATTTATTTGTGCAAAGCTGGCTAAAAGATGCAGCCAGCCAACCATCCAGCAGCACTCTCCCCCCTTGGATCCATCCGAGCGGAGAGCAATCTCTGCCAGCAGGCGAAACACAAATCCAACGCATCGATGCCGACGCGGATTAATTTATGCCAAAAGGAGGCGAAATACAACAGAAAAATGTGGCCACCCTCTTGGCGGCTTATTGCAACATGCACTTGTGGTTGGCTAACAAATTGTTCTGAGCACACGGGGCCTCGACACGTGACATTGATGAACTTTCGCTGCCTACGTGCCAGGACTCGGACTGGGCCATTCATTCGCTTGCGGTCGAATGTCGGATGGGACAATTAGAGTTGTCTAATCACAGCCATCGGCGTCGCTCCGGTCACATTTGTTCTGCTCCATCAATTTATGGGCGCCTAAAGATTTGGCCAGCCAAAGGACTAAGCATCTTGCCCATAAACCAGGCCGACTAACAAGCAAAAATGTTGCTAGCGTCTAAAAATGGGGGAAAAACCTTTTGAGGATTTTGCTTGAAAATTGCACGGCTCGCCGGCCAGAGAGATCCCAAAGTCGATGCCGCACCGATGGCAATGGCGATGCAGAAAATGCCGATGCCATTGGCGCCGCCAAGTTGCTACTGCAGTTTTATCTCTGCTCGGGTTTTTATGCTCAACGCCACAAATTCTGGGAAACTCTGTGACTCTTCCGCAACGAAGTTTATATGCTCTGATAATTATTTTATTAATATTCAAGTGAATATTCAATTTAGTTTATAACAAGTTTTTAAGCCAAGGAAATCTAAACTTTGAGTTCTTTTATAAAAAATGTTTTTAATACCAAAACTAGAGTATTTTTTCTGCTACCAAACTGTATCCGGGGACTGCGGCAAATGCATTTACTGTAACTATTCAAGACGGCCCGAATAGCAGCCGCATCCCGGACTGCTTGGCCGGCGGGCTGGGCGGAGATCCTTTAAGTACTTTGTTGGTTAGCAGAGCAGCATAAAATAGCTGCACCTGGTGGCCATTAGGGGGAGCGGCGACAGAGGCGCTGCTCGGCGCCAAGATATTGTTTAACCCGGCCAAGTCAGGCGGAACCCAAGAGCCAGGGAGCCGGGAGCCTCTAGCAGCCAATATCGTTTGTGCGATTCTATAAAACAGCAGGAATTACAGGCAGCTGGGAGACGGAGAGGCGGAAGGGGAACAGCAAAAGGGCCAAAAGGAAATGGCTTCATTTATTATTGAATATTATTTTATACGCTCGCTGGCTCGCTGGCTCCCTGGTGCGCCCTCGCTCTGGCTCAATCTCCAGGATACGCCTGCCCTGGCAGCGTAAAATCGAAAATCAATGGCCGGGATGTGGGCTGGCATTCGGGTGGCCATAACAATTCCGATGCTAATGGCCACACCAGGAGCCGCACAATAGAGATGGGCCAAAGCCAAAGTGCAGGAAGTGGCCACAGACAAATGGATATGGGCTGGCTGTGGAATATGGCCTCACCTCACGGTAAACGCGCTGCGGCGGGTCACCTGCGCCTCCTCCTTGATGTGGCGATGCGAGCGCTTCTGCTGCTCCTTCTCCCGGTCAAAATCGATCGAGGAGACCCGCTCCAATGCCTGGTGGCAGATCACATCCCGATCTGAGACGGATTTCATGTTCCGAATGACGTAGGTGCCGCCAAAGCGTGAATGACGGCCGGGCGGCGGACGAGCCTGGCGACGAGCGCGCTCCCGACGACGGGCGGCGAGGAGTTCCTGCTGATCGCGCTGCTTTTCGCTGAGACTGCGTTGCAGAGAGGCATCCGCCAGGGACTCGGCACTCTGAAACAATAACGTTTGTAAGCGGAAAGGAACCAATTTCGAGGTCATCACCAACCTGTTCCCTATAGAGCAGGCACAAAATCTCCAGTCCGTGCAGATGGAATTGCTCTTCATCCGGCGAGGAGATCACGAACAGCACTAGGTCCAGCATTCCTGTTTGGTGGAGGGCCCAAATGACCTGGTCATGAAGGCTGGCATCGTTGTCCGCCCGGCACTCGGCCTCAGGATTCGCCGGCACTTGCAGGACATTCCGCACCAGCACCAGGATGCGCTCAATGAGTAGGTTTTGCTCCTCGCTTCGGATGGCAAAGGCCTGGGGAAGAAAGTCGCATTACGAGTCAGAGAGTGTAATAAAATGCTGAAGCAAATCCCAGTGTAAAAATGTAAGCACCAAATCCCGCGAGTCAAGTTAAAATAATCAAATGAAATTAAATTAAATTAAATTGCAAATTTATGTAGCTCGACTGTAAAACGGAAGCCCGGACTCAAGGCAAGACAGGCGATGGGACCACAACAAAGTCAAGTTGAAATCAATTTGAGCAGGGTGTGGGCGATAAGAGAGAGAGGATGGATGCCAGGCTGGAGAATGTGGGTGGTTGGGCGACTGGGCTGCTGGGTTCCTGGGTGGCTGGGTTCCATGGGCGCAGCAGGACATTACAGTTGCTGCTGTGAGCTTAAAAATAAATACAACTAATGCGGCTTTTGTGCCTACAAGCCAGCTGTGGCTACGACTCCCGACGCTGATGCTGATGCTGACTCCTCTGCCCGGACATAGACACCCGCCCATGAGCCAGGAACTCGGGGCTCCAGACCCCAGGACCCCGAGCCCATCTCAAAGCCAAAGTTAATAATGACTTCCGTTTTTGGTTTCCCTAAGCAACAACAACAACAGCAGCCAGAGGAGATGTTGGCTCATTCAAAACTGAAAGCTCAATGCCCCGCCTTCACTCCTGCTCGGAGAAAGCAGAGGGAAAAACGGAGGTCCTTCTCCTACTCCAGCCTGTCCACTTGGCTGCTCGCCGCGCATACATCAAAGCGTGTAAGTCGGCGCGACGCAAATAAAGAAGTAAAGCATAAAAAGTCAGCCGGCAACACCAAGACACTTGGCAAAAAAGTTTAACACAAAATATAAAAATAAATAAATGTTTTAAATAGAAAAAAAGGCTAACTATAGTTTTCTTGGGACTTGTTCTCAGATTTTCAGTAATATTGAATAAAAAACATAGTCTTTTGTATTTTAATAATGACACAATCATTTTAAATTATTTGTTCAAGTGTAGTAACAAGAAGAAGGGGCGGCACCGCCAGAGGCAACAGCGGAAAAATCCTCGCACACATTCATTATCAACGACAACAGCCACACAGCAACAAGAACAAATAGACAGCATCCATATAGAAATTCGCCTGCATTTAACCTAACAAAAAAAATACAGAAACAGAAAACGAGAAAAACGGCACAAATAAAAGGAAAATCGCTTCCTAAAAAATGGAAATGTAAAGAAATCCTCGGGCGACTCTTTGGCAACGCTGGCAACGCAGCGCCATGAAAATCCTTTGGAATTGCTCCCCGGAGTGTTATGAATGTCGATTCAATCGGCTTTAAATGAATTTATTTCGTTGTGTTAGGAGATGGGTTGCGGGGACTAGGCCGGGCTTGGTCTCTCATCTTTGAGATTTACGTTTTGGCATTTTGGTAACCAGGATTTTACTTATGATAATTGCCCAGCAGTTCCGCCCTCCGTTACTTCATTTAAGTTGGTCATTCGGAAAATAGTTGCCCCACAAGACAGCCCACGCTTCCTATTCAATGTACGTACATTTTCAATTACAAATTTATGGCAATCAACCTGGAGCTCATCCACAAATATCACACAGAAGTCAAAAGATTTTATTTCGTTTTTTTTTTTGGGTGCCTGGCGGGGATTTTGAACAGGCCGAACCATTCGTCCCTCTAATTCAATGCCGCTGGGGCAAATATGTTCCTTTTATACCCTTTGCAGAGGGCTTTTCACATTTTTCTGGAAATTTGTTATGAGAAGCAAAGGAATTTCAGGAAAATACCTTTATTATTAGGAGCGTAGGAACATCATTTCTTGCTAATAAATAATTTTTTTTTTTGTTAATATAAATAGCAGTCCAAATCTAGTTTCTCCTAAAAATCTATAGTCTATTTAAATAAGGGATATCAGGAAATATTCATGTATATAAAATGATATTATTTTTTATATACGAAATGAACAAAAACAGAGCCTAAACTTAGTTAAAAATATCACTTAAAGTGTTTTTTAGAAAGGTTTAAAATATAGATTATATAATTGAATTTTTTTTTATAATAATAACATTTTAAAGTAAAAGCTAAAGTTTTTGAAAACACCCAATTTTACCTTTTTTTTGACAGGATATTTAGAGCAATACTTCTGAATATTCATTTCTATTTTGAATAACAAAAAAAAATATATGGTTTTCAAAAAGCTAAAAATAAAAATAAAATTAAATCCTGGAATTAAAAACTTGTTGCATTTTTAACAAGAGTATTTCAAACTTCTGACCAGCAAGCATTCACTGATTTGTGTTATACATATACAGATTTTTTCATTCATCTAAAAACTAGGAATTGAAAGCATTTGTAAAACCCACCCACAGACACCGCCTAGGCACACTTCCACAGATTGGCAATCATTGTTGCTGGACTTTTGCCTTTGTGGTTTCGACAGTGTCTCGACCCACCACCCATGTTGGTTCAGTTTGATTCGGTTTTGCTTGTTCTTTTTTTTAGCAGGTAGTACGTCTAGGCCTGGATAGAATTCCTGTGTGGCTGTGACGTGTTTGATTTGAAGGTGCCTTGTAGCCATTGGCACCAGCACCACCGCAGCCTCCCCACATCCAGCAATTCACACTTGTCGTGGGCGTTTATTGAATCGACTTGTTGCGGCTTTCTCTAGCTGTGGAACCTTTCGCCGCTTTGATTTCATATTGTGAGATATTTTCAAATTAAATTCCATCTTTTGGATTTTCGGGCCACAGAGTCCTGCTGCTCTGTACTTTAAGGGCTCTACTTGACCGAATAAAAGAAGGAATAGAGAGAGAGAGAGAGGGAACAAATAAAGTAGATAAAAGCCAGTAGATATGAAGTTCAAATTAGTTATGAACCCCACAAAGAAACGAGCACAGCAGTCATAAAGCCAAAACAAACTGGGAGCGGGGCGAGCGAGCAACGTGAAAAGACCTTTCTCTTCCCACAAAAAATAAAACTTGACTGCTGGCAGCTGCAAGAGCCATTAAAAGTTTTCCGTACCCGCTTGGCCATTAATGCATAGATTATAAAGATTACAAAAATAGTTGCGCAAATGCCCCAACGATAATTGCCTGGGCTTTAGAGCAGGAAACAAGTTCAGTCCACCCTGGACACGATTGTATGTGGATGTATAGGGAAGCTATGAACAACAATTTTCGCAGAATAAAAAGCCTATTAAGGGTAATTCACACACAGTGTACCTAAAGCTTTCTTTAGTACAAAATACAAATCAATAAACAGACACTAATCATGCAAGCCAGCAACAATTCTATTGAAAATTATTTAAAACAAAACAAGAAAACCAAGAAACATGCCATTATGAATTTAGAATTATCTGTTAATCCTTCCCGACGCTATTGAGGAACATGACGTAGAGGAAGGATAGTATGATCAATGTCATTCCGCGCTGCAGCAGGTTGGGAGCCAGAACCAAGCGCAGTATGGGATACTTCGGCGCCTTCTTAAGCATCTGCGGCGGCAACGGCTTGAAGCGCCGCCACTGCCCCGACGTATACTCGATGATGCCGCGCTGGAACATGCTTATTACCGGCAAGACGGCCCTTTCCGTATTGTAGGAAGATTCTTGAGGTACGTACATACGACGTTCCCAGACGGTTTTTTCATCAATGGATGGCTCGGTGTTAATAGGAATGAGTGTGTTATTTTCAATAAACGCCTGACAATACGGACAGCGCTTCCGAGTTTGAATCCATGTGCGGATGCACTCGTCACAGAAGTGGTGTCCACAGAAGCTGACGCGTGGCGAGCGCCCAGTGTTCATGCACACCAAACAGATGAAGTAGCCGTTAGACGCCATCGGCCATTCATTGGCACCGTTCTCGTCGCCACTATCATCGCTGCCGAGGTCTTCTGCTTCTTCAATTACTTGTGCCATAATTTAGCCAACTCGTTACTGAAAACTGACTATTAGGTCGGGGCGTCAGGGCGATTAATACTCACTATTTCCAGGGCCTGCTTGAGTTTCTCAAACAGGGACGTCCAGATCTTGTCCCGGGCAAAGGCTGCTTTGTAGCCTTGCAGTATGTCGATGAGTTCCATGAACACCTTCCGGCCATGGTTGTCTTTCGGGGGACCTTCTCGGTACAGCAGCAGGGTGGGATTGGTCAGGATGACCAGCAGGCGGATCAGCAGATCGGACAGCTCCTCGTGGTGGACATAGTCCGGCAGCATATACACCAAGTCGGTCTGCACCACCTTAGCTCGGCCCAAGTGGCGGCGATACTCGTGATTGTCCAGATCCCGGCGCAAAATCCAAATAAGGTGCTGGAAAGCATGGGATCTTGTTAACAACAATTTTAATTTAGTGCACGAATGAAATACCTTCAAACCCTCGGCGGCATCGGGTTCTGCCTGGTACTTTTGCCCATCGCTGTACCCCAATGCGGCGCATGTGGCGTCAATGTCCGCCAGCAACACTGACATGGCGGGATGTAATAATAATCACTCTAATAAACAATAAACAAATATTTATAATTTTTTCTGTGTTAAAAGAGCGCGAACAAAACAGCTGATAGTCGATAGCTAATAACAGAAATCGGTAACTTTTTGAGGCGATCGGCAGAGATGGGCAACTTTCGATAACTTATTTCAAGAAATCGAGTAGTCGAATACAATAACTGATCGATAACTATAGCAGAATTTAAAATCAAATTCAAATAAATATCTTAATTTATTCGTTAATTTTCTTTCAGTGCCTACAATGTGTGCACTTGCATAAAATACTTGTGTCAATACATATATTCATTCGTTTCCATTTTAAATCGATTTGAAACGGAATTATTTGTTTGCATAAGTTGCTCGCACCCGCACACAGAATTTATTTTCAAAGTGAGGAGGGAGATAAGATCCTTGAAGAAAGCACAAGGAAAGTGGCCTTGGTGTGTGCGTGTGTGTCCCTCAGTGCGGTAAATTTTAAATCTTTTCACCATTTTCATTAGTCATTGGAGCAGGAAATTGCTGAAGCCAGAGAGACCTTGGTCAGGATTCAGCAGGATGCGGCAGTGCAGCCGCTCGCTCTAATCACCTGGACACATTAAAAACTAAAGGCAAAAGAAAAGGCGAAATTAAAAGCAAACATCGAGGCTCCCGTCCTGGAAATATTTACCTATGATATGAACAAATACGTTGGACGAACTTTCAGCAGGAAGGATGATGGTCGGGACACTCATGGGGGTGAGGTGCACAGTACCTGCTCGCCCGGCAGGGCTTCACTTGCTCTCTTGCCTCCTCTGTCATTTCCCTTCGGCCAAAGAAGTTGAATTTAATTAACTAAGTAAATGCCCAGACATGGGCCCGCTCTGCTTATTTATCAAACTTCTCCTCAGGATGAAGATGATGGGCAACTACTCCACGGGGAGAAATCTCACAGGTAATTATTTCCATTTCCACTTTACCTGCTATATGGTTTAATTTATGGGAATATTTACTACAATAATGCGAATGTATTAAACCTTTCAATCTGTTAGTAAAATCTTGCTTTCAAATGTGTTGAGAGATCACCTAGTTTTTAGCTGAATCGTTGGCCCTGTTCATACTTAAATTATTAATTAAATACAAATAAATACTTTTCTCTCTGTGAACGTTAACAGCTAACTACAACAACTTGCTGACCAAATAAGCAGAGCACGTCAAAGCGCCCAACTTGCTCGGAGTCCTCGAGGGACCGCTCGCCTCACTGACTGGGTGACTGACTGACTGACAGACTGGGCGAAGGACACTATGCAAACCTGATTATAATGTGTCAAATCCATTATGTTCTGTCAGGCTTTTAGGCACAAAAAGCGCCCCCTTCCTCGCCCGCTGTTCGGGGGTCACCGAACGAATTTCCCAACTTTTGAGCAACTTTGGCCCCGCCCCGCTCCGACCGCCTTGACGGGCAGACAAAGTTAATTATATTTCTGGGCCTCAGTTCAGCTGTCGGGTGCCGTAGGCTCAATTAAACGCATAGCCACATTGCACAGAACCCATTGTCGGCTCCGTTGATAATATGAATTACCTCTTGCTGCATACATGTATCTATAGAACAGAATTTAATATGTTCCCAACCAAAAAATCTTTAAACTCTTTAACAATTAAAGTATTCAATAATAAATCTATTATTTTAATTTTATCCGATAGACTGGGCTAATTTCTATGCTCCCAAAGGACTTCCCTTCATATTACCCAATTTACTTTAAAGATTTTTTACTTGTATTGTTTCGCTTATTCTCCACAAAGAGACCATTAAAGTTAAAGTCGAACGGATGCTCGGACATATTCTTCCAGCTATGGGTAAGAGCGGGATGTTTCTGGTACACCCAGAAGCAGCAATACATGTCAACCATTTCGCCGCGGTATTTGGTGACGTTCAATGTGTGGTCATCCAATAGCCGATATGCACGACTCCTTCCCTTAGTTTGTATCATTTGCTTGCTCCTCATTTGTACAGGATCCGGAGTCCCATTACCGAATGTAATTTCCACAGGGACTTCAAAATCATCGACAGCTTCCAGCATAGAAAAGATTTCTGGCAGAATAAAAAGTGCTAAAGAAATAGAGTATATTAAATTAAATATAAATTAAATATTGAATAAATATTACCCATTAAAAATAAATATTTATCCATTTTAAACGTCTTTCTTCTTACAAGTGGTAACTAGCAATAATACTTTCTGGTAAAACTATGAAAATATGACAGTTTTGGCGTGGAATTTCAATTATTTAATTTGACACACCTTGATTTAAAAGGTGCAAGACGTTGCTGAGTAAAAAAATAATATTATTTATTGTATATTAAAATAGGATCAATTTAATAACCAGCGTATCTAGATTTTCCTTAAAAAATTATTAAGCTTACAGTTTGTCTTACTTCCTGGGAACTGGGCCACCACATGGAACCGGCTCGTTAGTGGCTCCGATTTTGCTACCGGGCAGACCATTGTGAGTGCTCAGCCGGGACCGGCAAACAAAGTCCGGCCGGAATACGGAGCTCAGGATGCCCAAATGCAGCCCAAAGGCAACTAAAAGTGCAGCGGAATAACAGCATCTGACAGATGTCAGCTGCCATGTTGGCTTTGCAGCTTGTGGCCGCCATTTTGCCAGCATTTGGGCCACCTCACAACTCGACGCTTCTGTTGTCCTCCATCCTGTTATCAGTGTTGCGCTGGCTGGGCTTAGGTAGATGCCAGGTACCACTCCCTAAGCTTTGTCTTAATTTAATTTAACTTATTTTATATTTATTTTGGAATGAGTTCTATGTAAAATATACACTGCAAATATTCAATTCCATTATTTGATTTCCATTATTGTTTTGTTTATTTTAAATTAGTTTTGTTAGTTTTGGTATACTAGTATCCTGTGCCTTGGTTGGAAATAATAAACCTGTACCTTTCCCAGCACTGTGTGTCCCTTTGCTGGCCGAATTCAATTGTTTGCAGAGCCTTCATCTTGCATTCTGATTGCGTGGCTTAATTGCATAGCAGCCGCGAACTGGGCCAGATTTGGTTTTGGTTTTGTGTTTCGCCGAAAGGTGGGAGCCAAAGCCCAAGCGAAAGTGAAAGCGAGGGCTGGCTGCACTTCTATGAGGCGAATGGTTGGCTGGCTGGTTGGTTGGCAGGACGAAATGAAATTACCGGCAGGCCGCAAGGAAAACAGAGCACCACTGCGTGCGGCTGGCTGGCTTCCTTTTCATCCTCTCGAAACAAAGCAAAACGGGGGAATACAAAAAAACAGGAGCCCGAACAAAGCGGAGAAAACAATTTCAAAACAAATAAAACTCACACCTGAGACTTGCCCCCACAAGTGTTCTGGTCAGCTGGGTTGGGTCTCACAGCGGTTGCCCCGGGCGAGAATGAATTGTTGTAAATCAATTTGTACCCGACCAGGCCAACAACAATGCAGCAATTACATGGCCATTTTTCAATCTGAATGGCGGAAAAATGAGAGTTCTCTAGCCATTTGCCTTGATGGCCTACGATTTGTACCAAAAAAAATAATCGCTTAAATGTGTTCTTCGATAATTGTTACAGAAATCGCTTTATATTATAAAATAAACTTTATAAGCTTGCTGTTAGTATCAAATAATGTAGGATAAATTATAATTGATGTTGCTATATTTAATAATAGTAATTGTAAATATTTCTGTATGCTATGTTTAGCTTCCATTATTATCCTTGATAGTTTTATTCTTTATTTAAAATAAAAAAATGGTTTTACCAAGCTTAGCATTTAAAAACTGTAGGCCAATATGCTTATTCTAGTAGATGAAGGGCAGCAAACCAGCTGCATATCCACCACAGGAGTGTCATGAGATGAAAGCGAAAGTCCTGCAAAGGCAACCCTGGTCTATATACATATAAGTATATGTTAGAGCCACACACTTCACCCCTCGGCTAGCTATCGTCCCCGTTCCACCTTTGGAACAAATCAAAGGGAAATTGTAAACGACAAGTTAATCTCGCTTGAAGTATAACCGGAAGCCATTTTATGACCCAGTGGACAATGAGGGGGGATTCCCCACACACACACACACAAAGGAACACGGCAAGGAGCTGCATCCCGACCACATTTGCACCGAGCTCTCCGCTTAAATAAAACAATTTATTCTGCACATTTTGCTGGCCAGTGCAAAATGAATTAAAGTTCAATAAAATGTGGAAAAAAGCAAGCTGGCAGCGGGGAAAATGCGAGGCTAAAGGAAAAGTTTCCTTTTGCCTCGGTTGCGGCCTGTAAGCGTCTTTATCAGCCTTTGGCCTTTGTTTCTTGGGATTTTTCTTTTTGCTTGGCTTCGTTCCTTTCGTTTTTTTTTTTTTCTCCTGGTCCCTTGTGTTATTGTTGTTGCTGTGGCAGCGTTTTTCACGATGTTTGCACATTCGCTCCTTGTACCTTGTACCGACCGATTTTGAGTTACAAAGCCAAAATCTCAGCAATCCGGGCCACGGCTGGAGCGGCAAACGAAAAAGCTGGAATACCTTTTGCATGCTTCATTGGCGTTGCCTTTCTGCTGAGTGAACATCAAATGGGATTTGTCTGTAGGGCTCCACCACCGGACATATGTATCTGTATCTCCATCTGTAGCTGACTCAGTAGTATCTGTGTGTGGGTTCCTGTTGCGTAACAGTTCAATGGTGTGTTAAGCACACAACCTTCCACCCGCACACACGCACGCCAATTGATAGATGGATGTATGGATGGACGTGGCTGCTGCCTGTTTATGTGCCAACTGGCATCCCATAAAAATAACCCAGCCAGCGCCTGGCCAAGGTGTCGGTGTCGGAGTTCCGTGCTTTTGGCTCCGGGGTGAAAATGTGTGAACTTTGACGATCGGCAGGCGGGCCATCGTTGCAGCTCACAAACTGCACTTAGGCAAATTAATCCCATCAACGAGATGATTGTTAACCGCAATCGTAAAGCCAGCTCAAAGAGCGAGCATTTGACTTGTGTCCCCAAACAAAGAAGCCTTTGAGCCCGGCACACATGCACAGCAGCTCAGCAGCAGGCGAACGGAAGGAAGCCCCCCGAAACCACCAAAAGGAATAAACAGTCATAAATTGGGTCAAAAAATTTACGATTGAACTCACTATCTGGGAACCTAAATGAAGAAGAAAAGTAATAGGAATTTATTAGTAAAAGTTAACAGTTAAATATAATTCAAAAGTTAAATATAAACCAGGCTTAATTAGGCCACAAGTTAATCTTAATAGCAAGAAATTATTCATAACTTATAAGAACTGCTTTAAAATTAATTCTTGGCAATTACTCCCGAACGGAATCAAACTGAAAAGAAGTAACATTTAAGCAGCATCTTTCTTAAACCAGATATTAAAAGTATTTGACATTAAATCTTGTTTTGATTTTTTTTTTTCCCCCTAAACACATTAGTTTAAAATCTTTTTATTATGCCATAAAATAATGTTTACAGAAAACTATTAAGTTATTGCCAATTTCTTAGAGCATTTTAAATGATTAAAAACTTTCAAGCCTGATAAATTTCCATATCAGATAGTCTGGGGTGCTGGAAGCTCCTAAATCTTTGACTAAAAGATTTGGTAATAAAATGCCTTATTTTTCTCGTACATGTGCTGGTTTTAATCGCATCTTGGCCCAACCTCCGATTTTTTCTCCTCCCCTCAAGGCCTACGCCCGTGTATCTCTGGGTACATTTCGTTTTTCCCTGCCATTTATTTGTTTTTTATGTTTTTTGAGCGTCTGCCAGGCGCATAACTCAAAGTGCTTGAGCTTGAGCCTTCGATGCCGTGCAGATAATGATGCTAAAAGTGTCGCCCGGGATGGTGGGGGCGAAAGAAGGTGGGCGGGGCCCTCACCAAGAATCCAGGTAAACCAAAGCCTCACACACATGAAGTCGTGCCGGCACAGGAATAACATATCGAAAAATGAATTTCATTGAGTGGGGGCGGACGAAAAAAAAAAGAGCTCCGGGGCTGGGGAAAGTGAGAGTCAGCGAAATCTGTTTCAATAGCTTTTGGCGGGGGCTCGGTGCTCGGGGCTGTGGAGTGGGGAGTTCCCCGTTAAAGTCATAAAATCGCGAGAGAAGCTACAAAACATAAACAAGACCAGGAACTGGCGCGGCAGGAAGAGGAGCAGCTATAATGATGTAAAATATATCGCCGAGATTTAGGCGACTTCTCGCAGTCAAGGTCTGTGCGTGTGCTGATAAAAGCCAAGCCAGGGAAAGCGAAAGAAAATATAAGGAAAAATAAAACGAGCGGGAGAAATAAAATAACGAAATGGGAAAAGTGTTGAGGGCGCGTGGCGAGCACTTCAAAGTCACAAACAAATGCATAAAATATCGGATAGCGGCTGCCACGAGCTGGAGCTCGATATTATTCAATTTGTTCTAATAGCCGCGCTTAGCTTGCCCGCGTCACACATGGCGTATGCGCAACGTTTAGCGGCAGGAGCTCAGCGAAAGACTTTGCCCTTGCCGCACTTAATGGACGCCGAAGTGTATTGATGATGTCGCTGCTGACGCAAATCTGACTCCAGCATTTCAACTTCAATGATGCGCAATTTTATGCATAAGTCCTTTACATAAATTTCGCCCCGAAACGTTTATGTCTGCACGAAAGGATAAAGGATTTGCGAGCGGAATCAGCGGAGCGCCACCAAGGAGATTGTCTTCCCGTTGCTTTTAAGTCACTTTTGGACCGGGCCAAAGCGAGTGCGTAAAAACGTTAATACGCCTTTGATATGCGTCCCGTATTTTGCCAGCCTCTTTGATTCCCATTTATGACATTTACTGATACAATTTAACAAAAAGCCGGGGTCCTGGGAAAGTGCTTTGCACTTGTGCAGATCAAGGCGAATTTATTGAAATTGTTGAACACTTGCCGAATTTATGCGTCATAAAGCCTGCTGCGATTTGGGATATAAATCAGGCTTAGTACGGAAATTCAATAAACTTTATTATCTGGCAATGGACGCAGGATTAAATACATTTCAATACTAATGCATTTATTTACTATCCTTGTTATTTTTACTTATTTTATTTTAAGCCGAAAGTTGTTTTCGGTCACCTTTGGTTTATAATTTTATTACCATGTTTTTATGTTTACCTTTAGCCCATAAAGAACAGCAAAATAAATCTAAAGAAAATAGTTTAAATACATATATGAATTTATGAATCAAATAACTAATAAATTTTATTTAATCCTTTTATTATACTTTGGTAGGAGAACGTAGTTAGATTTCATACAAATTTGTATCCTAAAGATACACCACACTAAAGTATCGCAAATCCTGAAATAAAATTTCAATTTTCACACCCACACTTTAAACCCTCTAGAGATAATATAATCAGTGTCCCCCGAAGACTGTTTTTGCCAAGGCTATCATTTATCCAACCCGCAATTTGTTCAGTTTCGATTTCAGCAGTTCCAATTACCATTCGTGGGAAACTAGATAAAAAGAGTTAAGGCTGCGGGGGAAAGGGAAATTTATTAAGTGATAAATTTCGGGGCATTGCGAAAAATGTCAGAGAAGGTCAATTGGAAAGCGAAAGCTGGGGGAAAAGGTTGAGCTGCGACTTTCTGGCGCCCTCGCACACATCCTCGTTCAATCAGAAGTCCGTCCGCTGTCAACGAAGCGAAAAAGGAGGCAAGGATGCTGCCTGCCGCCTGCTGCTGCCACCTCAAAAGTTGGCCGAAATGGAACGAAAATGGCGCACAAAACAAAAGCCGCTCTGAACAAATTACCAGAGTCGTCTTTTCTATGGCTTTGCCTTTCTTGCCATGTCTTTCCTCCGCCTGCCCTTTCTTTCCCTTTGCAACTTTTCTGTTTCAACTGTTTGCCAATTGCACTTTTCAACTGGCCCCATTCGGTTTTTTGGAGATGGCCAGCGTCCAGGGCCTTAATGCCACCGTTAGTATGTTGGGTTGGTCCCTGGAGTAAAATGTGTGTACAGCTGCGTTCAGTGAACTGAAGGGATGCGATTGGGTTTGGGTCTGGGCCTGGACTTGCCAAGTAGACACTTTCCGGCCGTCCAACCCATTTGCCCATTTAAACATTTATGTAATAGGCTTGAAATTTCCATTTGTCCGCCACAAAAACTGCACAGATGTACGCCACAATGAAACGCTTTACTAACCCGGCGGGCACCTTCTTGATTTAGCCCGGGAGATCCTGGAGTCCAAAAAGCTGCAGATGCACCTGCACACACACACGCATTAAAAATTTAAAGCAGTTACACAATTTTCCTGGCACAACCGCAGTGAGTCTTAAGCAGGTAATCTCCCAGAGACTGTGACCTACTCCTGGCCATTATTCAGTTAGAGATGAGCAGGCTAAATTATAGTAATGAAAGACAAAGGATCTCGGTGAGCTTAGAAGACAATGAACGTATGCACCTGAGCTTCGAAATTGGGGCAGATGAAATAAAAAAATGCCTGGGATGATGGTCATGTGCCACTTTGTATTGCATACAAAATTTAATTGAATTAATTACTTTGGGTTTGCCTGCATTTAAATTAAGAAAACGGTACTAAGCAAACGCATTTTCTCAACCTATTTAATTATTTAAAGAATGGGTTTGAAACTCTATAAATAATATTAAATATATTTTAAAAATATTAATTGTTTTCAAATTGTAATTCCAAATATTTTCGAAAATGGATACACTTTATTGAGTTTATATCCAATTTTTTAATAAATTTATTTAAATTAGTTTCCTTAACTTTCTGATCGTCGCATCCCTAGCACCAAGCGGCATTTTTCATTTAATTTGGACTGTGCCAGAGACACGTAAGCTCGTTACGAATTTTAAATTGAAATACTTTGCGCCGGCGGACGAGTACTTGCGTTTTTTAAAACCGAAATTAGGTTTGCATTCCGAAATGTTTTCAATGTTCTTCAAAATGGCGCAACTTTCATTATTAAAGTGCATTTCGGTCGGGCAAGGCCAAAAGCCGCAGAGTTGGAGTTCTTTTTCCTTTTTCGGAGTGCCAAGCTTTGGGGCATTGGAGCAGGAATACGAACTCAGACAGGATGCAACTCCCTCGTCTCCCGTCTATTTTTTACATTTTGCCTTTGTTCATTTTTAATATGACTTCTTCCTGCCGCTGGCCATTCCACGTCCCCCTCTTTGTGTCTGTGTGCGTGCTTCAGCCAGAAAGTTGCGGTTAGCTTGCACTTAAATTATTGCATCGAGGCGAAGTCCTTGAGCGCTGCAAAGGCATTCGTCCTTTTTAGGGGGCATGGCCAGATGGCAATTAAATAATTTGCGGTCTATGTGCTGGCGAGGCGTAAACTTTTCAAAATGCTTCAAGAAATAAATTAGCCAAGGGTCTGCAGTCGGCCAGCAGAAACACAAAGTGCAAGAGCTCTTCCACCACCACTCCATGCTTACTTTCAGCATTCTGTGGCAATTGAAAAACGCCAATTAGCCCGGTCCCAAAGGGGGTCATCTGGGGGCTTATCTGCAGATAGCACATCTCTAAAAAAGCAAGCCTACTCTGTCGGCTCACCCAAAATGGCAGGCAATAAATCAATGGTCTCCCCCTCACTCAGAGTCACAGGCACGGGCCAACTATTTCACCCCAAACAACTTGGCCAAAGGGTCCTTCCGGTTCGGTTTGGTTTGGTTTGGTTTACATGTTTATGTTGCAGCAGCAGCAACTTTGGCCATAAGCAAACAAACTGAATAACGGATGCGGCAGATGAGGCATTCGGAGTCTTCGATTAGTTTTCATTAGGCCTGAACCCAGGCAATCGTTGCATTATTAAAGCTCAAGGCATCGTTTACAGCATACCAGGTTGAATAAATAATAAATATAGGGAGTGCCAATACATTTTAGTACTCACTTTAAAGTTAATCGAGAAAGTTTAAAAAAGTTTAAACTATTAAAAATGTGTTAATTTCCTATGGATAAATATTAATTATTTTTTAAATAATTTTGAGTTTGGTATTTTGTCTTCCAAATATAAATAAATAAATATATTTAAAGAATTTTAAAGCTAAAAGAAAATACATTAAAACTTTTGGTTGGTGATTATCGTAGGATTTATTATCATTTGGTGATTTGATTTAAGGCTCTACCTTGTACATTACAATGATATATAAATACATTGATCTACTTGCGTAGATCAGGGATTCTTTAAATGTCTGCGTGTGAGTTTCTTCTTTTAGTGTTGATTTTTTCTTTTTTTTTTTTTTTTGCAAAATACTTGCCTTTTTAACGTTTTATAAACATGGCTTGCTATGTGCATATAGACAGCAAATTGACAAGAACCAAAAAATGTTAAAGGCTTTGTTTTCAGGGTTCCTCAGCTTAATTTGAAATATTGGAAAACGAAGTATTAAAGTTAATCCAGAAAACAAATCCTATAAATTTATTACACAATAAAATATGGATCTTGGTTTGTAAATTTGTGAAAACTACTTATAATATATTAAATAAGAATATATTTAAACCATTTAGCTCGTAAAACACATAATCAAAATGAAGTTCTAGCAATTTGCTGTGTATTTGCACATCAACCTTCTACACTTCTGTGTGTATGACTTACTTTCTGTGGGGTTATAAAATTAGGTACATATATAGTATTAACTATAACATTTTAAAAAATCTGTACTTTTTTCAATTCACACAAACAACAAACATTTGCTAATAGCCGAAAATTAATCTACAATTTTTTGAATTCGTTTTGGTTTGTTTTGTTTTTACCGCGTAATACTCAAAGCGTATTTATCATCTAGGGATTCTTGGTTTGATTCTGCTTGGTTTCTTATTTAGTTGGTTTTACAATAAGGACACACTAGTGAATTACATTCAAAACGGTAAATGGAATAGCGACCAGCCAAGAGTTCCCAGTAGAAATCTTAACTGACCTCCAGTTTCGCCTTTGTTTTAGTTTTGCAACGCAGCGCGCAGGAGACTGTCTAGGGTTAGCTGGATGGTCCCGTTGGCGGCTGCCTGCAGAACGGATGGTGGCTTCGGAAGTGCCGGGAACATTGTGGATGCTCCAGGTATACCGCTTTTACCGCCAAGGCATTCCAAGCCGGCTGTTGCCTGAGTTTCGGAAACGGGGGCTTCGCATAGGCGGGGCGGAGAGAGTGGTTCGGACAGGGGGGTTTTTGGTTGCTCCACTTGGGGTGTTTCCTCCTCCTCCTCCGGCTTATTCTCCTGCGCTTGTTGCTCACGCTCCCGTTCTTTTTTCAACAGCTGATCCTGTTCCTGTTGCTGCTGCTGGGCTATCGCTATATTGACCTTGTTCCACAGGTTGCTGATGGTAGCGGAATCCTTTCCAGCTGCCGCCGTGCGCTTGGCTATCTTTTCTATGAAACTCTCGTTTTCTGGGGCGGGGTTCGGCGCGGTTTCCACCACATTCGGATGCTGCTGTTGCTGGCCACTGTCGCTGCGCGTGTGCGAAGTTAGGCGCGGCCGTATCTGAGGCCGCTCCGATGGCAATTCAGGCAATGTGGCCGATACGGCTCGACCCTGGCCCACCAAGTCCAGCATTATGCGACGGGTGATGCCCAGTATTAGAGGCTTTTTGGCCTCCGTTATATACGCCTCCCACTGCTTGGGCTTGTTCTCATCACTGCTACCCGTGGGCTGGCGCCGCAGCTTAGCCCGCATGGAATCCACGGGCAGGAATGCGGGTGTCTGTTGGCCAGAAGCATCCTGCTTGAAGGCAACCAGATCGTAAACAAAGTCCTTGTTGACCGCCTTGACCCGTTTGCGAATCGGACGCTTCTCCTGCGAGTGATCGCCCGATTCGGGTGAGATTTGATTGCGCGACTTGCGACGCTTCTTGCTGGGCGTGGGCGCGGGTAGGGGTTCCATGGGTTCCAGGCCGGGCTCTTCCTTTATTTCAGCTGTCGGGGATATGGGTCTCACTTCACCCGTAGATTCAGATTCGGCCTTGACGCGCTTTATGCGCCGCTCATAGGTCTTTATTGGAGGCTTGGAGTCAGCTTCCACAGTTGAAGCCTCATCTTCCTTGTCCAGCAGAATGATATCGCCATCCACATCGTCACGAGAGTACTCGCATTCATGAGTGGAGACATACTGCTCCGTTAGCTGGTCCCGATCTCCCTCGATCTTGTGGGTGAAACCCAGATGATTGACTATATCGTAGCGCCTAAAGGCGCGATAATCGCACAGATTGCACCCGAAGCGGCGGGCGCGGTAGTGGAACATGGATATGTGACGACGCAGGTTTCCAAGGGCATTGAACTGCTTGTGACAGATCTTGCAGCGGCAGCGCAGCTGCTTCTCCACTGGTACATTGCGTTTCTTCTTGGTCTTGCCCTTTGTATCCTCTGCATCGGCATTGGAATCAGGAGCAACTCCAGGCTCAAGCTCAGGCTCCAGTTCGTGCTCATCCTCGCTGTTGGAGGCCTCATCGCTGGCCGAATCGCTTTCGTTGGCCAGCTGAAGCTTGTCCAGCGAGACTGTGTGCAGACCAGGCCCAAAGGAGTCACTGGGCTCAGGCAGACCAGCAAGCATCTCGTGCAGTGCACTCTCTTCAGCAGGCTCACTCTTCGGCAAATCTATAGAGGCAGTGTGATCCTCATCGGCTGCGTCCAGACTGGAATCGTTGCTTTTCGTCTTTAGCTTCTTGACCGAAGGAGCGGGCTTGGCCAAAGCCTCCTGTTTGGCACGACAGTTCAGCAAATGGGTGGACAGAGCTGCGCGTCTTTCGAAGGACTTTTCGCAGTATATGCACAAGGACATTATCTTGCGCTGCTCTCCGCTGGCATTCAATGGCTCTGGCACATAACCAACCACATCATCAGAGAGCTGCAGACGCTTCAGCTCACGGCAGGGACCCTTGGTCTGAATATCTCCTTGCTGGACGCGACGCTTCAGGATAGTATTCCGCATCATGCGAATGCGACGAGTAGGTTTCCTGAAAATTCGTTAAACTCTATATTAAAGCAAACGTAATGAAATTATAAGACTGGTTCTAAGGAACCAAGAATATTTTTCTTTCTTTCTTTTTTTTTTAAATCACTAATTAGCTTGGATAATTCGAAACCTACTTGTGGTCCTTGGATAAATGACGAATAACTGCAGCGGCCTGCAGAAACGTTAACGAACAGGCGGGACACTGGAATACAAACGACGACGATGAGTGATGCTTCTGGATGTGCAACTCGAGCGTTTTGTGCGTCTGAAACGTCAGGTTGCCTGTTGACGAGAATGGAAAAACCACAAGTTACTAATTGATTGCCAGGCCTACTCCCATTCATTGCCGTACAAATCTCGCAGAAGATGCTTGTTTCCGCTTCGTCACTGATGGACTGCTCGCCGTTCTCGCCGGAGTCACTGCCTGCCTGACGCTCCAGCTTGATCGTAGTCAAGGCCTTGCCATCTGGCCCGACAACTGTTTCGGCTGGGTTGAGCATGCGGTGCACCTCGTCCAGTTCCGTCCGAATGCTGTCCTCTTGGTCCATCTTGATGGTCTGATAAACGGCGTGGCTGGAGGTGGGCACAGATTCCAGTTGGAGCACCGTGGGAGAGCTTCGCCTGGCCTGAGCCGGAGCCTTCTCGCGTCTCAAGCGTTCGATGACACCGCTTAGGTCCCGCATGCCGCCGCCACCGCGAATAGGACGCGCTTCGCGTGGCACTGGTGAGCAACCCGTGCTCCGGCTGCGCAGCATGTGCTCGATGTCCTGCGACGACGGTCCACCACCAGTTTGTATAATCATTGTAGAGTTCTGATCCTGCAAATCGGGGGTATTCATGCTGATTAATCAGATCCCTGCGTGCTAAAGTCACGTTATAAGGTTGTCTTTACTGCCCACTCACTGTGTATCCATTGCCATTTGCAGAGCGAGCGCTGACGCAGCAAAAGACGCGCTTGTGGCTGATGAAATTCGCCAGGCTGCGGAACATGTTCCGGCACACATTGCATTCGTAGATCAGGCTGCACTCCAGGCTGAGTAGCTGACGCACCTGCGGAGAAAGGGACGGATTATTTGGGAATCACCAGCCTGGGTCAAAGGAGAGTCCGCCATTGCGCTCCTAAGCTGAGTCACGTACTCCACTTGAGGAAAGGAAACCTACCTCGCTGGTACCATCCTCGTAGGCGCGGCGCGCCTCCTCGAATCCCGTGTGGGCGGTGCGCAGTGGGCGCTGCAACAGGCTAATGTCGTCACCGTTGTGATCCATCTGCTGCTCCTTAAAAGTGTCCGAATTGCAGCGAGAGCTGCGCTTCCTCATGGCGCTGGCTTTTTCGCCCGCTGTAGCTACCCGAACTTGGGCACAATTGTCGCGCACTGCGGGCCGAGTCCTTATCGCCCGAAAGAGGATTTTAAGCGGTGTCTTAAACGCGATCAAAGTGTTTTTTCCAATTCGAATTTACGCCTGCATCTTGCATTTTTTGTTTTCAGTGTTACCGTGACTTGAGCGCAGGTTCTCTTGAGCAGTGCACTGGTATTTTAACAGCAAGTCGGTATTTACGGGAAAATACCATTTTTAGACTGTCCTCATCGCTGAAAATGCAGGACTTACACCAGGCTCACATGTTCAAATATCAACGAAATATTTACTTTCAAAATTAACAAACAATATTGCAAGCAATTATAAAGTCCCCTTAGAAAGCCCTATTTTTTTAATTATCTTTTAATTATAATAATCTTATAATAAATCATCTTTCACATTTCCTTTTTTTTACATTAAAATTTTTTTTGCTTATGCAAATTGTGCCTCTATGATATAGTCTTCCGATTAAAAAAAAAATTAAACCGAAAATCTGAAGTAATACAAAATGACTCTAAGGATATAAAAAAAATGTTTAACAGCGAAGTTACCATATGGCTAGATCGACTCGGCTATTGATGCTGATCAATAATATATTTACTTTATAGGGTCAGAAATTATTCATTCTCTGCGTTGCAAACTTCCGACTAAAATTATAAAACCCTGCACAATAACAATTATTTTTAAAATTATTTATAAAGGTGTAACCAGTCGGCCTAGTAGAAATTTTGGCGTTCAGCACATGGTCACACTGATGACTTGAACAAAACACTGACCGGAATTAAGCTCACCGAATTCGTTTCGTGCATAAATTAACTTCCCAATCTACAAAATGAGTTGTCCTGGATTTGGCGAACTGAATATCCCGTCGTCCCGCGCCTTTTGGGACGACTGCGAGGAGGATGAGTTTGAGAACATGAAGCCGGCTGAGAAGTGAGTGACTTTGCTCTGTTTACGTTGTATAAACCCGTGAAATTTGCAGGCTGCAGCTGAAATTTGATGTCGAATCGGCTGGAGATGCAGCCCCGGTGGAGAGCGATCTTCTGGTGGTCATTGAAGGACCCCATGTCACCCACTTTGCCACCACTGTGCTGGCAAAGGACTCGAAGCGTCTCTGCAGCATCCCTGCTAAGACTTCGTCCCTGCACTGGAATGCTTCCTCCAAACAGCTGCTGGCCATCCTGGAGGACGACTTGTCCAGCAGTGGCGAAATCACAGAGCTTCTACTGCCCTACGCTAAGCTGGCAAAGAACGTGGTCACCCTCACGTTGAAGCCAAAGGTCGAGTTCAAAAGCGAGGAAATCCAGTTCTACAGTGATCACGTAGCCATTGTCCGTGGTGTGGGGGTCAACCAGAAAGATATTACTGAACTGGAAGCTCCCAATTTCATAGCCGGAGTAGCGGCGGGCAGTAAGTTGCACTGGATTCCGGATAGCTAGCAGCTACCTTTTATATCACTTTCTTACTTTTATTACAGTTGCTAGTTGGCGGGATCAGGAAGAGTTGCCGGTAAGCTCCTTTGTTATCTACACCGACAAGTTGCCCCTTGACTCCACGGCTGCCCAACCAGTGCTGAAGCTGCTGAAATCTGTGGGCGTCACCTGCAATTCCAGCTATATCCCACCGCGCAAGGAGAGCTCCTATCTGTACATGTAAAAATTGACTTTCGGCTGGTTTTCTAGTTTTAATTCATTCATAAAAAGGTTGCGGAATAAAAAATCGAATTACTTTAGTACTTCAAACATGCATAGGTTCACCTCCCGGCTGCGCTGCTCCATGTGCGCCTTGGCAATGGCGATAAACTGCGGGCGGGATAACATAGAATAGGCGGGCACCAGCAGAGAGGACGCCAACATGTGCAGCTCCTTGTGGCCGCTACTGAACAGGTCAATACCTAGCTCCAGAGCGGTGCCAAAGTCGGATTCATCAACGGCTATGTTGGCGGCATTAGCCACCGGCTGCAGCTTCTCCAAAACTGCCTGTTTGGCGGCTTGACCATCAATATCCTTGTGCTCCAGTAGGGCCAGCATCTTCTTGAGCTCGGCATCGCTGACGGCGAGCGCACGGTAGCCCACCTGGGTCTTCCGATCGAAGGGCACCACAATCCCGGCACGGTGGAACGTCTTGGCTACCACCCGCTTGTTGCGTTCCCGCTGCAATCGGTCCAGCTGTGGTAGTTCCAGGGAATGGTCGCTCAAGTACTTCGGCACCGCCTTTTTGGTCCCACTCAACTGTCCGGTGGTGAACGGAGTACCCGCGAAATCATGCTCCAGAAAGTAGAGGAACGCATCGAAAATGTTTCCAGCCACAAACTGGAATTCGCAGCCCTTGGCGGAGTCGTTGCGTGCGATTAAGAGGTTCTCCTTGTCCTGCGGCACGTCGCGCCAATAACCGTAGTGAATCCCAGTGCCCCGGCGCACAAAGATCGTCTGGAACTCCGGCGGGTCGTAGTAGAAGCGCCAATGGCGGAGGTAATCACCCGGTTCCCCCATTTTGGCTCCGTGAAATTTTCCAGCGAGGAACTCAAAGGGACCCACCAACTGCAGTTGGAATACTTTATCGAGATGCTCCAGACCGGCAGTCTTGGGTTTTGAGGTATCGGTTTTCAGCGTTCCCACAAATTTCCAGAACTCGTAGAAATCCGGTGGCATTTCGACCAGAAATTTGTGCCTGATGAACTCGTTGGTCTCACAGAGATTGTCGTACTCCTGCTGCACGGATAACCGGATCCGCTTCTCCAGAATCTCCATGTAGTTCTTCCCGGAAATATTGTTCAGGGCCTCCTTTTGCAGCTCCGCCGTTTCCGTTTCGTAGCTGCCCCTGGCTTGCTCCTGCTGATCCTCCATATTACCGCTCTCCGTACTGGAGCTGCTTTCGTTGGGGTTAACTTTTTCTTCCGGTTGCGCCGATGCACTTCTTTTTGGCGCCACTTTTTTGTCTTTGTCTTTTTCCTCCGTCTTCTCTGGATGATTGAACTTGGAAAGGTGTGCTGGATTACGCTGATAGCATTTATCCCAGTATTTACAGTCCTCCTTGGGCATTCTGCGATTTTAAAATATAAACAATTTCACGATATTGTATGCAGTATGGTACAATTGAACAGAATGGCAAGCGCTCAGGGGCGCAGACAGAAAAGTTGATTGGGGGTTGCCTCAGGTAAGTTCTATGGCAGAGTGAAAAATATATTTTTCACTTTTCCAGTAATATTATTTAATGATATAATATAAATAAATATCAAAGTAATCCAGTTATTTTTTTTGTTTTTAATATTTCATATGTAAAAAAGACAGCAATCCTACGCCCCTGTGTAAGCCCGCGCATAACCCACCCACATTCTAGTGTTGAAAAACGCCTAAAAACATGTTCCTCCCTGTGACTGGCAAAAACATAGCGCGAAATTAGAATGAATATTTTGAGGGTTGGCTTTAATTATTGTAGTTCATTCAATGAATACAAACTTTGCGTAGAGAATCGAAATGCTGATGGTTGGGTGGTTACTACAGTTACAGTTGTATATGGGCAGGGGTTTCCGAAATAAAAACACACTGAATTCTAACAAGCAGACTAATCCTCGACAGCGCACATGACCGAATAAACGCACTCCTCTTTGTTGATCAGATGACAGGTCTTGTTTACCAGGGACATCAGTTGATTCACGTCAGTGGCCCAGTTGTTCAGGATATCGGAGGCGGTCTTCTTCTGAGTGAAGTAAATAATGCCGGCCGGACGGTCGATCTTCACGCGGATGGTGTCGCTGTTGGCCAGCTTGGACAGGTACTCCTCGCAGCGGTTGGGAGGCAGGTTCAGCAGCTCGCTCATGCGCGTTAAATGCAGCCGGGAATAGTACATAGCGATGATGCGAATGTTCTGTAAGCACAAACACAATAAGTAACGAAAACCAAAGGACCTGCCAACTGTGGACCTACATGCTCTATCAGACGATCCTTAAGCTCGGTGATGCACTTCTTGCCGTGCTTGGTGCTATCCTTGAACATGTCATTCTCGGCCAGCACCTGGCCAAAATCTCCATTGAATGTGTCGAAATTTATGAGCTCCTTGGACATAAACAAGCGCAGAATTTCTCTGTAAATGACACGACATTGCAATTTGAAATTGAAATAATGATCTGCAGTACGTACTTGTAGGCTGGCACATCTTCCAGCTTCTTGTTCTTAGACAGATGAGCCATCATATCGCTCTGCTCGTTGTCGAACGGAGCCAAAACACAGTAGAGAACGGCACAGACTAGTTTTTCCGTCAGCTCCTTCTTCTGCGCTTCGGTAAGCTCGATCTCCGGCTCCGGCTCCGCGGATACCTCTGCCTTTTTGTCCTTGTCGTCCTCCTCCTTTTTCTTTTTCTCTTCGTCCTTCTTCTTCGGTTCGTCTGCGGACGTGGATGAGTCAGCGGGTGTGAGGCCAGTCTTCTTGCGCGGAGGCTCTGCAATGGCCTGGTAATGGCGCGAAGTCTTCAGGAAGGACGTGTCCCTGTTTAACTGGATCATCAGGTTGTAGAACTTAAGCTTGAGATCATGCTGTGCCGGATCGTCAAAGAACTTGATGCTGATTTTCTTGGCGATGATCTGCGTAGATACGTAGTCCTCCTTGAGCAGGCAAAGGCGCATCTGTTCCAGAATGAGCTCGACCTTCTCGCGCTTGTCCATCGAGCCGTATGTCTCCACCTGCAGCTCCTCCATGACAGTGGCCGCTGCGGCAACGTCGCCATCGGCCTCCTTGATGTCTGCCAGAATCTTTGTGAGACGAGCGCGCTCAATCTCCACGTAGATCTTGCCCTCGGTAACCGAGCGCAGGGTGTCAATTAGCTTCAACTTGGTCTCCTTATCGGGCGTCTTGTCCACGTAGGTGTAGCACTCCTGGATCATCTTTACCACAGCCTGCTTCAGCTGGGAGCGCCGGCGCACCAATAAGGACACATACTCGTTGAGAGCGTTCCAGTTGCCAGCATCAAAGCAGATCTGGCAGATGGCCACAAGGACGCGCGAGCAGGAGACCATGTCGGCACCCAGGCGGGTTTGTTTCTCCAGTTGCAGCATCATCTCGATGGCTTCGTGGAAGGCGTCGGGGTTCTTTTTCGCCAGCTCCTTGGCCAAAGGGATTTTCTCGTTACAGGCAGGCTCGTAGTCCACCTCCATCTTGGTGATGCGGCCGCCATCGAACAAATACGTATCCATTGTGCTCTACGGGCGAGAACCAAATGCGGGTTACCTCTGTTTTTGCCGCTATGACTAGGCAGTTTTCCGTACTCACCGCTCGCTTGCCCTTGTCCTGCCGAAGAATCTACTCAGGGGTGTTTGCTCTGGGGAGAAAAGCTGTAACTGCAACTGGTTGGCAACCTGGTTGGTTCACCGTTAGCTATGCTTTGCGTTGTTTAAGGAACAAGCGGCTTTTTTGTAATTATAATGTCTCTGCACAAATTCTGCTTACAAATGCTGTGTTAAGTTGGCTGCGCGACTTTTCAAGTGTTGGGCAGCAGCTGTCAGACGGGGTGATTTTGAAATGAAAATATAAAATCGTGAAAGGAACTGGTGACCAGGGTTGCTAAGCATGGATTGAATTAGAAATTTAGTTAGTTATGATGAATTACTTAAAAATTTTTAAATTATTATATCGAGAACTTTTTGAAAAAAATAATTATTTTCCAATAGTATCGCTTCAATTTCTCAACAAAAAATGTATGCGATAGTACATCTGCAAGCCGTACTTATTCAACACTATTTAAGACGACTTTATAACTTCTCCAACACTGTCGGCTTCGGTCTTTGTTTAGCCGCGTAAATTTAGCCAAACACCTTTAAGAGTCGACTTAATTTGTACCAATCGAGCCCAGGAATTTATTTAAAAAACAATAAGCGTGTTAAGTTTAATCTAAGGGTCACCATCAAAAAGAATCAATCAATTGTGCTGCTGTGCCATTTCAACTACAAGCACATTTTGCGCGCCAAAACGAGACTTACAATATGGCCCAGATTCAGGAATACCAGTCCTTGGTGCTAGATGCCCTCGAAGTTGTGAATTTTAAGCTGAGTAAGTGACCTGCAATTAGCTTAAGATCTGCCCTGCAATGCGTCCGTTTTCAGTTCGAGAGAAAGGCGATATAAACAACGACGCCCTCACCTTTCACCCCGCCATGGCCCACCAGATCTTCGGCGAGTCCGAGACGATTTTCGGCTACGAGGACTTGCATGTACGGGTGCTCTACACGGCTGGGCCCTTGCACATTTACCTGGGCATTGAGTACAGTAACCGGGTGAACGAAATCTCTGGCGGCGAGATCAAGGCCGACGACGTGGTCAGCACCATTGCACAGAGTCTGCCCGACGGCTGTTACTTCATCAACTTGGATGAGTTCCTTAAGACGCTAGACAAGGCGGACAAATTTCAACCCTTTGGCGAGAAGATAGGGGAATACACCCAGGTGTCCGACGATAGAACCGAACGGCTTTTTGAGATCTACCAGTGCGACTACAAGAGCTCTTCATTCCTCAAGTTCTTTGGACGGCTGCAGACCTTCATATTGTGGTTCGTGGACGCCGCCTCGTACATCGACACCGATGACCCACAGTGGTGTTACTTTTTGTGGTAAGTCATGGCTTTTCAATATGAAGGAGCACTTTCCAAACTGTTGTTTCCTTCAGCTACGAAAAGTACAAGAACAGCGATGGCCAGTGGCAATACGCCACTGCTGGCTATACCACTGTATACGAGTACTACGCTTATCCGGAAAACAAGCGGCCGAGGATTAGCCAGATGCTTATATTGCCACCCTTCCAGAAGCTGGGACTCGCCACCCAGATGGTGGAAAGCATTTACAAGTTCTACCAGTCGCAGAAAAACGTAATCGATATCACAGTGGAGGATCCGTCAGAGGATTTCCAACGGTTGCGCAACTTTGTGGACGCTCGTTTCTGCAAAGAACTGAAGTCGTTTGCCCGCACGGAGATCGTCAAGGGATTCAACAAGGAGATGGTGCGTGAGGCTCGCGAAACCCTGAAGCTGAATCCCCGCCAGGTGCGGAAGGTATACGAACTGCTGCGTCTGTTCTACACCAATATCAATGAGGAAAAGGAGTACAAGGCCTACCGGCTGGAGGTCAAAAAAAGGTTGAATGCCGTCCACTACAAGCAGCTGAAGGATCTACAGAAAATGGAACGCCTCAAGATGGACACGGAAATGATAAGGGCCCGCCTGCCTACGGTGAAGCAGCGCATGGAACAGCTGCAGGAGGAGTACACTGTGGTCGAGCAGGACTACCAGAAAACCATTGCCAAACTAAGAGCCTTGTAAGCTCTGTCTGCGGATCGGATCCAAGGGGTGTTGATGAGTAATTTATTTCGTTTTCCGTTTTCTAAATATGTTGATTACAAAATACATTATATTGCTATAAGCCTACAGTAGGATTTTGTCGAATAAATATTAAAAATTACATATTTCTCCGGTGTATATATCATGTATTTGTAAGATTTCCGATTACCGTGTGCGCATATATAGAGGGGCAATGCTGGGCGTGGGGGGCACTTGAGCAAAAAAGCGTATATAAAACAAAAACTTTACTTTTTACGACTAACGAGTACGATTTTTACAGATTGAAAAGTATTGCAATTGAGGCTTGGAAGTACGCAAGGGATACAATCATCGAGGGTGCTGGGCCAGCAGCCCGTACAACTAGCAGGACCCGTACTCCTCCATCCACTTCTCGAAGCGGGCCACATCGTCCGCAGACACGGACTTCTTGGTGCGCTGCCTTGCATCCTGAAAGTCCTGCAGCGTGATGGGCAGGTCCACCTCCTCGCGCCGGATCTGCTTGATTTGATCTGGAGTCCGGCCCGAGATAAGGCGGCGCATGGCCATCATGGAGGCGTCACGGCAGACGTTGCTGATGTCCGATCCGGAGTACCCCTGCAGCTCATCGCCAATCAGTCCGGTGTTCAAGTTGGGCGACAGGCAGACATCCTTTAGGCAAAGCTTGAGCAGGGCCGACCGGGTGTCCTCTGAGAAATAATAGGAAATCAATGCAAATAAGTTTGGATATTTATGTAAGTTAGCTTACCGTTCGGCAGTGGGATGTAAATCCGCTTTTCAAAGCGTCTGCGAAACGCCTCGTCAATGTCCCACGGATGATTGGTGGCTGCCAGCACCATAATCACCTTTTCCTCCTGCATGCTTGCATTGAGTCCGTCCATCTGGATGAGCAGCTCAGCCTTAAACCGCCGACTGGCCTCGTGCTCCGAATCGCTACCCCTGGAGGCACACAGAGCATCGATCTCGTCAATGAAGATCGTGCTGGGTGCATAGAAGCGAGCCATCTCGAAGAGCAGACGCACCAGCTTCTCGCTCTCGCCCCGGTACTTGGATGTTAGCGTCGAGGACGACACGTTGAAGAAGGTAGTGCCGCACTCGGTGGCAACAGCCTTGGCCAGCATGGTCTTTCCTGTTCCCGGTGGACCCACCATCAGGACTCCTCGCCACGGCCGCCGGATGCCCTTGAAGAATTCCGGCATTATGACTGGGAGCACCACTGCTTCCTGGAGTATTGTCTTGGCCTCGTTGAGCCCAGCCACATCCGTCCATTTGATGCACGGGTGCCTCTGCAAAATGTCCTTCTCGAGGGTGTCCACCAAGTGACCCTCGTAGCCGAGGGGGGAGAAGTGCTTGACCTTAGTCTTCGGTGAGCACTTGGGCGTATTGTGACTGGTAGACAGGGACTGGGCCTGCGAGTTGTCCTCCAGAGATGTGGTGGCATCCTGGTCATCCGAGTTGGAGTTCTCATCGAGTGAGTTCTTCTTAACCGGCTTGTGCTTCAGGGTTAGCTGGGTGTTGGTGCTCAGTTTCCTTGCCCGCAATCGCTCCACTGATCGACTCTTCCTAACGGCGGCAGTCAAGGCGGATGCCCTTCCTGGTCTTCCCAGCCTCATAGTTCCCACACTGGTAGTGGGAGTTGGCCCCCCACCGCCCGCCAGACCCACATTTCCGGCACTACCATGATGACTCTGACTAAGGCTGCTGCTGTTTGCATTACTGCTGATGGAGGGCAGTGTGGGCTGGAGCTCGGGATCGCGACGCCTCAGGGAGGATACCCACCGGTTGTCCTGTTGCTGCGAGGGGAACGGCATCTGAGCCGTCTGGTTTGAACGCGGTTGTGGGGCCACTTCTGCGGCAGAGACTACGTTTTATTAATGGTTATATAATAGACCCTAATAGGCGTGGATCACGAACCTTGGGTGGGCAGCCGCTGCTTGCTGCGCAGTGGAACACTTCCGCCGATGCCCAATCCTCCAGGAGCATTAGCCCCGAGATTGTTAATCGGTCGGTTCTGACGATCCGCAGGCGTGGAGAGGACACCATCAGCGGAAGGTTTTTTCATGCCGTTGGCATTTCGAGAGGGTCGACTGGTGGCCGTGATCTTGGTAAAACCGAATGGTGACAGCGAGTCCAGGATCAGGGAGTCCATCATCCGGGCCATGTGCGAAAGGCTTGTGGGTGGTGTAGATGAACTGGAAGAGTTGAAAAATGCGATATATAGAATAGAAACCTTTAAAGATTATTTATTATAAATGTTGCTCTAAAATATAGCTCCATAGATCCTCCGATCCGGCTGCCTGTCCATCTGATTGTATTATTAAGCTATATATTTCTTAAAAGCCACATAACTCATGATAACTAATGTCACATTTTTAAAACTTTTTGCTTACTATCCATAACTGTTTTGTCTGCTCCATGGCGGTTGCCATTCAACTTGGCCGTGTCGCAAAGGTCATTTGCTTTATCAGCCGCGGACAAGTACTTTGCGTGTCCTGGTGTGTGCTCATGTGTATGGGTTGGATTCCTCGTGTGTCTAGCCGTCTAATATTAGCTTTAGCTAGCCCTAGCCGGGGTCCTTCCGTTCCCCTTCCATTCCCACTGACAATGCTCGGGAATTTCTAGGAAATAAAAGAGTTCGTGGCTCCTCCCAAGGGGGCCGGTTATTCAGTAAGCAGGTAGATGGGGTCAATAAACTTGGTGGCTTTCGGCCAGGTTATTGACGTGCCGGCGACGACAATTGTTAACTTTGGTATTCGCATTCAAATTGTTTTTCTTTATTTATTTTTTTTTTTTTTGCTTTTTGCATGCGTCATTCGGCAACATTAAAGCCTTTACAGGCTTTTCCGGTCGAAACATTGTAAATCTCGATCTGAGAAGTATGCCGCAATATTTTGTACGCCAGGCTAATTAAGTTGGCAGCAGCAGTAGGCCATAATTCCCGGCCATATTGCCTGACTCCTGCCACATCCGCTTTGTATTTATATTGTGCGCCATGCTCGTTCGAATTTAGGTTAATGTTTCCTATGTGCTCGCCCACGATTTTTCTTCTCCGTTTTCTGCTTTTTGATTCCTGAGGGGAGCGAAGTGGCTAGTGAGCCCCTGATTATCCAAGCGACTAACTAGGCCATCTATGGTTTGTTCTATATACTTGGCTCCAGTAATATCGATGGAACCTAATCTAGGCATTACATGCACTTTAATTGAGCCATTGATTGATTGGCAAAGTGTTACAAGGCCGGAAAAGCGTGGAAAACAACCAGGTTGAGAGGTGGTCAGTATCCTTGGACGTTTAGTTATGATGGTCTCTTTAAAATTCGTGTCACCAAGAGGTGTTTATGCTAATTCCCACTCGATAAAGCCATTGCAAAAGGCAAAAAATAACGTTTTTCCCTATGCAAATTACAGCAAATGGCAATTATGACTGGCAGAAATACGTTTTCCACGTGGGAACTGGAAGGGGTCAAGGAGGGTCACTTTACTCGGAAGCTCTTTGTGTTCTATGTAAAGCAGAAAGGCGTTTTAAGTTCCCACAAACCTATTAAGTCTCCAGGATTACTTGGCAGGCCATTAAAGGATCCTCATGTAATTCTTATAATTTTAACTAGGATGGGTTTAATCTAGTTTAATCACTACCCTATACTTTATTTATAAAATCGAATCCTTTTTAACTTTAAACCATTTAAATCAAGGATTTCCCCAGTAGCTCTTACCACTGGTGCAGATCCCATAGCGAGTGATATGGAGTGTGTCGATATGTGGAGACAAAGGGCACCGCCACCTCGTACTCCACCTGAACATTCGGCGGCGACTGGGGCCGTAGGGCCATGGCTGTGGAGCGCTCCAGGGCGGGATTGGAACTGGTCAGCGATCGCTGGCGCATAAAGGGATGCGGTGCCGTCTGCTGGGACTGGTACACACCCGAGTTGTTGTTGTTGAGCAACTGGGCAACACCGCCGGCCGGAGCCACCGATGTCTGGCCCATGCCAAACCAATTTTGGGCACTGGTGTTGAACATCACAATGAAGACAGATAATGACGGGACAGACACACAACACTTCACTTAAAATTTAAAAACAACACGCAACTCGGTTTGGGACCGGAAACTTGGCTCCCTGACAGTCCCCGCCCGGACACTTCGATTGCTGGTCTCCAGTAGAGGCTCGAAACGGTGACCCGAGAGGAGACGACGAGCGTCCACCTGACGACTCAAGGGTTGCAGACCAACTGACCGCTTGACTGGACGACGGCGCCGACGACGACGCTTTGTGTCCACAACAAAGCTGACCAGTTCACTCCGCACATACATTCTCAGCCGGGTAGTTTTCCCAGTCGACTAGTGTGCGTCGTCCGTGTGAATGCGAATTGAGGTTAAAGGAAGTTTCGCCTGGGCGCTGCTTGGGGGCGGTTTCAATCATGGTTATTCTCAAGGAAAGGGTACCATAACTAAGAGGAAGCAGCTTTAAAAAGCAGATTGACTTTTCAGATTTTTCTGTGACAATTCTTAAGGGTTTTTATAGATTTCCGGTTAAACTTATTTTTTAAATATAAATTAAGTTACTTCCTGTCGGTAGAAGTGGAAGGTTAAAAGTGTCTTCTTTTGTACCACTTTATGTATTGTTTATAACTTAAAACTAATTTTCAAACCGTTTAGCAATTTGTTTGATACAAACTCTTGATCCTTTAAGTAGGTCTAAGGTTTCTAATTTGTTTGTTACAAAAATTTGATCTTTTAAAAAGTTCTAAAGTGAATTTTTTTAGGGGGAAAGGATATACAAGCTTCGATTTACGCATAGACTTATTTTCCAACCAGCCTGGCGTACCGTACCGGTCCTGTGGTCAATGCACGCTAGCACCTAGCAGAAGATTCCATCGATTTCTGGGTAAAGCAAGGCGGAACACACACTTATGCAGGGCCGTGTATTTACCCCCTCGAGTGGCACTAGGTTCTTAATAATTTGCCGGCTATGTAATTTAATGGCAAGCTTGCATGCGGAGGAGAAAGCCGGCTCTCAAGTTGGCCTGCAATCGCGGGCGCCATTAAGCATAGCATACTTTGGAGAGCAGCGCAGTCCGGGTGCTTGGAGAGATTTGTCAACGCCAAGAGCAAAGTCGAAAAGCCAGAGGAAAGCCACAACCGAAGGTCGTCTATAATAGATACGTCTGTATCTGAAAATCAGCTGCACATCCCGAGATAAAAATCGATTTCACCGCCACGACAACAGTCATGGAACGCTCAAGTGGCCCGGCACGCCTTATGCCTCTAATTGCTATACCCTTTGCTGCCCCTGCCCCGGGCCATCCCTTGGCGTAACTCACCCCGCTGAACTCATCACGGGCAGGTATGTGGAAGTGGAGTCCACGGTGCGTATGGTTGTGTTCCCTCGCAGCACAATCTTCTCGCGCGTCGTGCGCCTGTATGTCGTCTCCTCGCCCCGCATCCTGTTCCTCCAACGCTTTTCGAGTTTTTAATAATTTTTAATTTTTATTGGGAATTTCGTTTATTCTGGTGACTTTTGTTGTTTACTTATTTAGTCCGAAAAAGTTGTGTTGGAAAAAATGTTGCATCTGTTCTTCACACAGGCAACGTCAAAATGGAGATTGAAGGAGAGATAGTGAAAGAGGGAAGGATGCTGCGAAAAAGCTTTTACTCTCTTTCGCAGCTTTCCGCTCTTCGAGCTGCTCTCTCTTCTAGTAATTGTAAACAATTGCGCAATTTTCGACTGCAGCAAGGACGTCCAGGCTGGTGCTGTTGCTCCACCGCTCGCGCCGATGCACAAATGGTCACTAAAAAGGCCCGATTGTTGTGGCCAACAGCCGTTGAGCCTTGCAACGACCACCAAGAAGCCAGCTGGGTGCAGGGATGGTCGACCATTGGTGGTGTTTTTTTTATTCTTAAACGAAAAGCTCAGGAACCTTGCTTTTTATAAACTCAGTTTCGGATTTCTTGGCATTTTAAAGTATTGATCGATTTTTAAATAGAAAGTTTAATAATTATTTAATTATAAATAAAATAATACACGCTTTATAACCCACTCAGAAGAACAAATATTTATGCATCTTTATTGATCGATTTTTAAAAAACTACTTAAAAAGTCGAATAATAAATTACGATTAAAAAAACATTATTACATTAAAATTCAATTCTCTGTTTAGTTTTGCGACTTACTTGTCATTACACAATATATATTATTGACGATCAGAAATTGTATGAACTTTGCTTTAACACTCAAATTGCATTTGAATTTTCCTTTATCATTATGTGTGTAAACAGCGATAGAAATTTGTAAATAGTTTGGGGCAGTTTCTCAAACTTTCGACAGACGACGCACAGTATGTTGGAACTGTGCTAATAGATTTAAAACAAATTCAAAATTTAAAAGGAATAGAAAATTATATAAAATGAAACGATTTCGAAATATGTAGAAAAGAGAACTAATTAGAACTAGGCGAGGAAGTACTCATCCGCGGACATAAACATAGACAGTTGTATGTATATATTCCATGTGTAAATGTATATATAAAACGTTTCTAACAAACACGAGGCACGTCGAAATGTAAGTAAGCAAAAATGAAGTGGATCTCTAGGTTGTGGTTTTTAGTTTTTCTTCCGACTCGGGGAATTTGGTGGCTTCAGTTGCTTTCCTGTCTTTAGTTGACCTCTCAAGGCTGCGTGTGTGTGTACATATGTATTATGTATATAGGTGTATATGGATAAGAGTCTATTTAATCATTTTGAACGGTTTAACTTTCAACTAACAATAACTTTAACGCTGACGCTTCGTTTAAGTGTGCTCTCCCTTCCTGTATGACTAAAATGTGCGATACCTTAACAGCTGCATAACTTTAATTTTACCATAGTTTCATTACGCTTTTGTGCACTAGTGTTTCGAGTTAGTTTCAAGTTTTCCAAATTATTTACATCTAGCCCTACAGCTCTTTAGCTACTGCCTGCTCCCTGCTCTCTGACGTTTGCTAGTTTGGCGAGTATTTAGACTTTGCCCGGCTCCTCTCGGCTCCGGCTTTACTGGAACTTGCGCGTGGCAGTTCTGGCCTTCCAGGCCTTGACTAGGTTGTATGCGAAATACAGCGTAAATCCGTGCACCTGAAAGCCGACAAAGCAGAAGGCGTACCAGAATACGCCGTAGGGGTAGCCCTGCAATAGAGAATAATACAAGTTTAAAATGTTAAGAGGCTAGATTAGTTTATACAATCATCTCTACGTACGCGCCACACGAAAATGTCCGTCTCGTCCAGCTCCACGGACTTGTCCAGCGTGGCAAACTCCCAAACGTCCGAAAAGTAGTAGGCGAAGCAGTAGAAGAGCGGCAGGACGGCGAATACCAGGATGGCGATCATGTACTTTTGCATCTCGCGCACCTTGTTGCCGCGGGCGGCCGACAGGCCGAGGAACGAGGTGAGCAGGGAGGCGGCCCACACGTACTCCCACCACAGCGGCGGCGGCACCTCCAGCTCCTCGATCTCCAGCACAAAGATGTCCAGCCGGTCCAGAATGTCCGACGTGAGCTTGGCCAGCATCACGAAGAAGAGCAGGGCGTGAAAGAAAATGCAGTACTTCAATCGTGATTTGTTCAGCAGGCTGCAAGACAAAAGCATATTAGTATTGCATCGAAAAGAGAAGACTCCGCCTTCTGCGCTCCCAAACAAAACCCATTACTGAGGCGCCAGGTCGTTAGGATGCCACCTGCCCAGCTGGCAGTTTGCCCAGCTGCAAGTGGGTGGAGGCGGTCTTCGCCCCGCCGGACCTCCAGGCGGAGAGGAAGGCTCCTCCTGCCAGAAGGCCGCTCAGCGGACGTGCCAACTATTGAGCTACTGCCACAGGCACTTAAGTAATTAGATAATTTCGGCTGTGTGGGTGACAGCTGCGGAGGAAAGCTCGGAGTGCGTTCGCCCCAATAATAACCTAATTTGATATGTGCCAGCCACGCGCTGCCTGAACTCGAAGTCGTTGCCGTCGGTGCCCGTCACCATTGGACCGCCGCGCGTTGCCATTTCGTTGCTGTTTCGTTATTCGTTGCCACACGTCGTTGCTTATTTTTAATAAAAAATGCACAAAAAAGTGCACACTCGAGGTTAGTGTTGCCAGATGCCGATTTGGCTTTCCCCTAAAAAATCGCTGAAAGTTGATCAGCGAATAGGGCTATCGATAGTTATGAAAAGTATCGCTTGTGTATTCAAAAAAAATCTGAATTTATATATTTAAATAACACATGCTTCGATAAAGCCCATAAACTTTCCAATATAAATTTTTTTGTACAGAATATTATATAATATTCAATTAATTATTTATTATTATTTTGGTCAACATATATCGCAGTGGCGCCGCCACATTTGCTAAGATACATTCGCCAGGTGTCGCCTTTTGGCGGTAAAATTAAACAAATTATTTTGGTTTTTACGAAATTATTTTAATAATAGTTATGTTAGGATTGAATTTAAGTTGCATGCGTTAATGAGAAACACACAAAATTAAATTGAACATTAGCACGAAAAGCAATGCAGAAATTAGTCAACAATATATAAATAAATGATTTTCTTGAGAGTAATTTAAGTTTTACAATGGTAACCTGTTTTCTTCCTTATAAAAGCATTAATTTCTTAATATTTTCAGGCCATGGTCAGGTCAGACTATTATTTATTTATGATCTTCTTTAGCTATTTGTAGACAGCGTTGCTGGATTAAACGAGCAACTACTATTTCTACAATGGGTCTAGTACTTGGCTAATTATTTCCATTACGTCAAACCAGAATTATCATAATTTATTGGGCAGTGCCTAATGATAGCATTATGCAAATTGCAACCAGCTTTGTGCTCCAATCAGTTTCAAAAATAGGAATAGTGGGTGTGTGCTCAAAAGTCTTTCGCTGGACTTAAGTCCATTTCCGAGTGCCTCTTGGGTGCACTGGCACCTGTTGCATTTAAATCCATAAATCAATCTGCCAAGAAGACGGGTAAACAATGAAGAAAGAGAGAGCAAGCGGGACAGCTACAGAGCGGACATTTAAAAATAAAATAATGAATTTTGTATTTTCACTCGCTTCACTCTCTTTATGCTCGGCGCGCTACAAAAGACGGGCATACGGGTCGTATGTGTCATCAGTTCTACGGCGGTATTCCTCCGATTTGGACGCGTTCTCGCATGCGATCGTCTCCGCTCAAAAGTTGCGCCTTCCCTACTCCGTCTTTAATGCCAGTTATTGATAATTTTCATGCGAATATTTATGCCGAGCTCGGCAGCTGACTGTTTCCAATTGAAAGTTTAAAGAATTGAAAATTGATATAACAACGGTAATTTCACAATATAAATGTCAAGAAAAAAAATTGTGCATAGAAAATAATTGCAATTCTGCGCCAAGTTGTTGATTATTGCTTGTCTTTCATTGCGGTCGCCAAGAAAATGCAAAATATTAAAAATACTCGACGAATTTTTCAATGTTTGTGGGCCGGGACCTCAAGCAACTGATTTATCAGGGGCTTATTTTGGCGCGTGTTGGCTGACTTACAGTGTATATTTTATAAAGACAACAATAGATTTTATGATAAAGTTTATTGCGAGAGATAATTTTCATTCGATCCGGAAAACATCAGTTTTTAACGATTTAATATAGATCAGAAATCCTATATTTTTTCCATGTTTAGTTTCCATCATTCGGACTAATTTTGCAAATTAAATATATAATTTGTTTTGCTTATGGAATATCTACTGTACATATAGATATACCCCTTAAAGATATTTTTGCATATGCTTTGTCTTACACGACGTACCTTGTGATATTTGTTTAGTTATACGAACTTGACATTCACATCGATCGAGTGCCGAGTGCCTTAGATAACACCAATGCCTAATATCTAATATCGGTCAAATGACTTTCCCTCTCTTTTTACTTCCAGCTGCGGTCACCTGTGATTATCGCCCCCTGTGCCTGTGTCGGTTTCCGAGCAATCCCCATATAATCCGGAAAGTCCAGTACCCCCGATTTCCCAAGTTTCAATCATGTCCGCGCTGGCCGCCGAGAAACGCGCCTCCTTCGCGCGTCGCGCCGAGAGTCTGGTGGAGCGGGTGAGAATTATGAATACCATTTACGAGGTACCGGCATCAAGTGACCACGGATCGTGAGATCGATTTTCAAAGTTCTTGTTTGTTCCCCTGTTTGTTGTGGCTTGTGCTTCATTGCTCCCCTTAATTCAAATTTATTTGGCCAGCAATGCTGGCATCGTACGGCTCGTAAATTATGGCTCGAGGCGGTTAATGTATTTCACACATTCGCACACCAAACAGGCCAGAAACACGCCCTGCAGTACCCGATATATATATTTGATTAGACATAAATGGCCGTGGGTGGCGGGGTTTGCCTCTGGCTTCTCGGTTCTTAGTTCCCAGACCTCTCTCTGGCGATTCTGTTTGGCTTGGCTCGACTGCTTTAATTAATCTAAAACACTCGTACATTATATTATACACATCGCCTTAATGAGTGGGGCCGAATTGTTCTCGGATCAAGGTCGTCGGCGTGTTCCCTCCTATCACAAGAGTGATTGCCTCTTATGGGCCTGGGTAAAGGTCTCGCTATGCATGTGTGTTGTTGACAGGAAAACAGCAGGGGTTTCTCGGGGGCAAGGGCGATAGCCATTAAGAATGAAAGCTTTAGCTGTCTTGGGTTAATCTTTGATTTTATTGGCTTACAAATTGTTGCACCTTTAAATTAAATTAAATTATATTATAACCATTCTAGTAATATGAAAATTCTTCTGAAAAGATAAAGACTTTTCGTTAATCCCTTAAGTTCAATGACAACCCAAATTTTGCATTCGAAAAATAGACAAAAAAGTCTTTGTCCGAGACTTATGGTCTTCCGTTGTGGTTGTGCTAAAAATAAATGTCGCATGCAAATAGCCCTCCGAAACTGCATGGTCATTGTGTGTGGCGAGTGTGTGTGTTCATATGTGCAACTGTGTGTGGAATTGCAATACAATGGAATTCCTACAGAATAAACCCAAGCAAATTTGTCAGCCGTTGGGAAAGTGGAAGTAATTGAAAGACATCAAAGAGTTACATGGGGAGTATGGAAAGACACTTATTTAATGTCAGCCAACGCTGCAGCTTTAATTAAGAGCAAGTTGCTCGAAGAACACACACTCAACGATATATTCACAGGCAGGGTTCATTGTACAGAAGCTACGACCAGTGTCCGACCCATTTCAATTGGAATTCTGTGTATAAGAATATAATTGATAAAGGGGAAAAAACATTTTGAGATGCAGAAATGCTTGTATAAGTGCTTTAAACAAGAAGAAAAAATTTTCTTAAATTTTAAATCTAAAAAGTATCTACAAGATGCTTTAAGAGTAATTAGGTTGCTACTTATTTTACAAATTCAGCTAAAAATCTTATCTTTAAAACCCATAATGAAATTTGTTTTTCCCTTAGATATTTCTATAGCTAAATATAAGGCAGTGTTAATAATATTCGCCTGTTTAACATTGTCTTTCAGGGTGAGGGGCAGCAGAGCCGCTGGGGCGTTCTTAAGTAGTGCAAAGTGAGGGAATTAAAAATGTTAATTGAATTTTGGGTCGGAATAAGGGAGCAGGAGAGTAAAACTCGAGCCCTCCGAGAGCTACATAATTCGCTTAGCCCGAGGAGGGGCAGCGATAATTGCGGAGTAGGGGCCAGGCAGGTGTTGAGTAAAGGAAATTGCTTTACGACGGCTTTGGTTACACTTTACATTCCAATTTGGGCAAGTGGAATCGGATGATAATGAGGACGGGGATGCTGATGAGAATGGCGCTTATCAATCAGCGTGGGGATTTCGGTGACCATGAGCTTAATTTGCATTCCATTTGGATTACTCTGGAGGATGATCGATGTCTTTATCAGGCCTTATTTCCATCTATACGCGTCTGCTTGTGTATGCATTCAGTCGTATCTCGGATTGTTGGTCCAAAAATAGCACTGCAAATAAGCTGGCAGGGCGGCAGGCTGGGGTGGTGGTGCGCAGGGGTAGTCGCGACCACGACGACGCGAACATAACGAGCAAAATAAATGAACGATAAAAAGCTAATAAAGAGCGGCATAAATAAATGCGTAAATATCGAGCGCATATATATCTTGAAAGCGAAATTTTTCGGTGGGGGGAAACTCGTCTCGTAGATTGCCTGCCACTTAGTAGGCGGGGAACAGGACATAGCAGCCAGGACACAGAGTACACAGGATTCAGGAGGCAGGCAACTGGCGACAGGCGACGGGATACAGGCAAACGCATTTGCTCAAGTGTCGCCGTTGTCATCCTTCGGCTGGTGGCCTTGCCAGCACGTGTGTTTGTGTTGCCATTTGGGCTTAAGTGTTCCTGCCTCCATCCAGCAGTTCCTGCTGCTGGATCCTGCTGGTACGGCTTACGATGCCCCAGGAGCACGGGTCGTCCCCCAGCAAGGGTAAATGTTTGCATACAATTCGCTCAGCTCAAGTCCTTGCACTTGAATCCCGCAGAGGTTGGAGATTGCTGAACCAATTTAAACTGTTGCAGCTCTTCAAGTCTCGCATATTTTTAAAATCCTTGTCATTTAAATAAGGCAAGCAATTAATTTACCACTTTAAATCGAGTCTATTCCCTTTAAAATTTTTGTAACTTAGCTTCTCTGAATGAGTGTTATTTTTAAAGCTTTACAATATATAAAACCGCTTTAAATTGTGACAATTTAATAATATATGGAAAAATAAGAACCGCTGATAATTAACATCGCATATTGGCACATTGAATATGCACAATATATTTTAAAATGTGCTTTTGGTAAATAAAACCAGCCTTGACCGAGCCAAAACAATATATTTTTAAAATGTGTGGAAAATAAGAGAAAATGAGCATATAAGTAGCAACAATGACAATGGATAACAATATGTAAAGCTTTAAATATTGATGATATGCATTTGTTTTTACCAAATTTTGTGCTTAGGTAAGCTTTTTGGTGACCAATTTATGTTATATTTTATAATTATTACATTATTACTCGATTGTGGAAATTTTAAAATTTAATATTCCCCAGTCTCAGCCAAGAGCTTATATTTAAAGCCCAAAAAACATTGATTGCATTTGTTATCTAAATATAATTTTACCTTCTCGTTTCGCTGACTTTTGACAAGTCGCTGTTTATCTTTTGAGAATTCCACGCTGTCTTGTTTCGGCAAAAACCCTGAAGTTGAGTTTTTCTTTAGCCACTTTGCGAATTGACATAAATAGGATTTTTGCGCTTTACCCACCAACCGTCTCTGTGCTCAGTTCTGAGTTTTTTCCCACCTGAACTTGTGTTTTCTGCTGCTGCCGCCTTGGGCAATCGGCTTACGGACTTTCAATTGTAGCCACCCCTTTGGCCCAACACCTGCCCCCACTCCTCTGACTGACTAACTTTTTCTATTGTTCGCCACGCCTCCTCCCGAGGAACGCCCTTCTGCCATCAGCAAACCGCTTAAGTAACGCGTATCTTGTACTCATTCGCCTTTCCTGCTCCAGCGCTTTTCTTCGCACATAAATCGCTGTGCTGCCGCTGTTGTTGTTATGGTGGCTGTTGTTCCTGTTGTTTTTGTTGCTTTTGTTGTTGTGGCTTCTGAGCACCTGCCTGGATAATTGTAGCTGACACAATGGTGTTGTTGCCTTGTTGTTTATGTGCATGCAGCATTGTTGGTGGCTTCGCTTTTTGCTTAATTCCCTTGTCTGTCTGCCGGCTTTATGCTCTTTTTATCATCATCCTCCACCTTTTTGTTTAATTAAAGCGCATGTCGAAATTAAAACACAGAAAAAAAAACAACAATAATATGGCATTTTATCAGTTTATAGCCTTGTCGAAAATGGATGAGAATTGTAAAGAGATCAACGAATTCAGGAATTCGCGTTGTGACACCATGGCGTATACGTAATGGGATTTTAAAAGCAAATTAAATCAGTTCAATCCACACGTTTAATATAACGATTTTTTAACTATGTATGAATATTATAAGAGTTTACATTTATTGGAGTTTTATCTGATTTATATTTTTAAAGCAAGCGCTTAGTGCTGTATTTAATTTGGCAAATATATATTATTTGCCCACATTGTTTTTCTTACTCTCTCTCAAACATTTTATGTAAAATAGAATTCTGTTGAAAATAAACATTTACTTAAACTCTTTCCATCCCCATTTCGATTTTTGCTACCAGCTTTGCCATTATTTTCGCTTTACTCCCTAATTGCGTGTAGCACATTGCAGTTAACCCCTCTTCCCCTTCGGCTTCGCACTTTTTTCAATCTAACTTTAAATTACTTTGAATTTATTCAGCATTTTCGTGCTGCATCAGCGCATCATTGGCAGCTCGGTGGGGCGATGACAGTGTCAGCACATTCGCATATAATCCTCATCATCGTGGCCCGCGTATCCTTTGCTCTCGATTTCCATGAATATTCATGTTTTTCTGCCATTTTCCATATCCATATCAAAAATTCGTTTCTCAGTTGCGGCCACGCCCCCCAGTCCCCAGGCTAACCATAGCCGGCTTGACCTAGGACACGCATATATCTAATGCGCATTTTGTTCAAACTGGGCTGGAGGTGCTGGCAGTGGCGGTGGCACGAAGGATTTGCGCATTTCCCGCGCGCTGACAAATTAGCACATCAAAACAAAGAGGCCAAAAAGGCTCACGAAAGCGGACCTGCCGCCAACAATGAAGAGTCTGCTCAACAATGCCCACGAAAACAAAGTAAGACAAAAAGGATTTTTATATAAACCCCATGCAAAACATTCACACTAACATCAGGCCCATCAGGCGCACGCATACACGCGCAGACAGGGACGAAAGCCGAAGGAGTACACGTACAGTGTGTGGGCGCCAAAAGCAGCGCGCTCAAAAGTAGGCAACGGAATCCGCGCTGCAGCATGCTGGAGGTGCGCGCGTATGCGTGTGACTGTGTTAGTGCCTGTGTGTGGGCGGGAGCACAGGGTTGCCAGATGGGGTGAATGAATGCCAGAATAACCGGAAATGGTTATTTTTATTAGAAGAATATTAGGAAATTAATTTAATTATTGAAAATACTAGGTATTATTGCGAATAAATATTACAGATTTATATTTTATCCGAAATGGGTTTAATAGGTTAATTGGATTAAACTGAAATTTAATAATTTTTTATACATTAAGCTAGTTTTAAAATGAACTCATATTTATATTTAGGAATTTCTAATTTCACTACACTATGCTTCTTAGAAAAGTTATCCTCTGATAAATGAAAATACACATTACACACTAGTCTATTTACATTCTGGGAATCTGCTCTTCTGTAACAACCAATACAGTTTTTAACTGCGCAATTTAGTGGCCAGCAATCTGGCCACTCGGTGGCCCAACACCTTCCCTACTAACTGCCCTACGGCAACATTTCAACACTTGCCCCCCTGCTTTCCTGCCTTCCCCTTGAACGGCATCATCCCTGCGAAGCATCAAGAGTTGGGTGGTGGGATGGTAGCAAAGGAGAAGACCCGGAGACCGATTTCACTTGGCCATTTCACTTTCCATCATTTTGTTTTGCTCCCCATTTCGCGCAGCTTCGGGCGCCTTCGGGAAAGCTCGGCTTTCGGCCGGCGATGCCGAGCGTTTTTCTCGCTATTTGTCCGCTTGTGATAAGCCCATTTCACAGTCGTCGTTAGACGTTCGAACATTGCGCATCCCGAAAACGAAAACGAACGCGTCGCTGCCGCCCGATTTTGATTCGCTGTTCTGTTTACGGTTTCGATTTTTGAGTGCTGCTGTGCGCCTAATAGAAGACCGTAGAAAACACGTTTGTGTGCGCGGCAGTCGTTGTTTAAGCCAAGTTAAGACCGAAGAAGCCAGTGTAACCACCGACGAGAGAGTCATGTCGAAGCCGGGAACCCCAAAGCACGGTGGCAGCTCATCATCATCTGCAGCTGGTGCTGCTCCCGAGAAGATAAGCGTAAGTTGCGACAGCTTACCGCCAAGATTGCACCAAAGTCGGACAGTTTCTTGACATCTTGTGCGTCTTGGCTAATTTCGGATGCATGGCGCTATGTTTGCCGTCACTTTTGGTATGTCGAGTGCGCTAATGCATTTTTCTAGAATTCTCTGTGTGCGTATACGTAATATTTTACGATGCATTCGTTGTGCCATTATCAAAGGTGTCAGTGAGTGATTGAATTTAATTTTAAGAACATGAAATAGTATTAAAATAATTTTAGGAAAATTTATTTTGAAAGCATTAATTGTGTTTAAAGAGATTGTAAAGATAAATGAACTTTGTATACGGGGCCAAGGTATTACAGGATTTTATTTCAAAGTTGCTGACCCAAAAACTACGTCTTTTTTGGTTCGCTCTTTATTAATCAAAAAAGCGGAGACCAAAGCTAAGCTTCACCGCGATCCAACTGGGCAGCCTAAGCGGGCGGCTTGTGTGACCTAGAACTCCCCTCTGCGGTGGGGTTACCTTTTGCAGTTGGCAGCTATTTGCTTTTTATTTTCTTGGCCCGTGGTGATGCCCAGTGAGAAGGGCTCAAAGGGCATAGCATACTTTTTGGCCTGCGCCTCATAAAAATTGCATAATTGTCGTCGTCGTCGTAGTCGTCGTCCTGCATGTGGTGGCTGTTGGTTCGACTCCGTGTGCGGCTGTGTGGGCGACTCAACCATTAGGTTGGATGTTGCCTTTTACGTGCCATTTGTGGTCGCATCTGGCACACAATAATTACGTAGACCAAGCCGAAACAAATGTAGGTGCTCAAATTGGCGAAATTATGGCATTCGTTCGTCCTTAATGTCGTTCTACTTTCTTCTTTATTAAGCTGCTAATTAGATGGGGGAAAACTTGGTTCAAGAAAACGTTCGTTTATTTCAAAACATCTCTAAGAAATCTTTGAAATACTGAAAACATTGCTTTATTTAATGAAAAAACATAAATATTTACTCAATTTAAAAAAAAACTGAATTCAAAAAATTACAAAACTCTGAAAGCTGTTTCTTCAAAAGTCAGCAAAACTCATTAACTTTAAGAACTTTTGCAACCAACCAACACGTTTTACGTTTCTGCTTGCACCTCTCAGACTGGCTGCCACATGATTTTCCCATTTTCTTTACCCAACTCAGCTCATCAAATACAGCGTGCGACTTTATCCAGCTCCTGATGCCACCCCGACCACATGGCAGCTCATCCTGGATTGCAATTCCCATTCAAATATGCTGACTAAAGAGCTTTGCCTGGCATAAACCACAGCGATATATATACTTATATTCTTGCCTCATTCGCTTTGTTTCTCCGCTCGGATCTGGGTTTTTTCGCTGGGATTCGCTTATCCCTTCAGGCGCTGCCTGAATGCGATGGGATTTAATTAGGGAAAGGCATAATGGAGGGCCGGGATGATGTCCATATAGGTCTATGCATTATACATGATTTGCCGCTGCACTCCCATACCCTGCAGACTTTAGCAAACCCAACTTATTTTCCAACGGTTTTTCCCATTTTTCTCCGGCTTTCAGCTGAATAATAAAAAGCCAGCCCGCGGGGTTTCCATTTGCAGCCTTGGAGGAAATATCCCGTAATTTGTGCTGGCTCAGAGTCACTCACTCCTAGAGAAAACGAGAAGGTTCCTTTCCGCAAAGTTTATGTGCCGCACATGGGAGAAGCCGCCGTCCACGCGCCCGGACAACGGACAAGTTTATTCATCCTTCTTCGCGTTCCGTTTTCCCTGTGCCGTCTAGCGTTTTCCATTTTCTTTGTTTGTTGCCATGTCCCCTCGGTCACTAGCGGAAAACTTGTTGACTTTGCCGCTCGGCATCGGAAAACATGCGTTTCCATTTATATATTGGTATTTTGTATTGTTTTCTTTTTTATAATGAAATTCCCGGTTTCCACTTGCCGGAATTGGGTTCCCATCCGAAATGAGTTCCTAACAACACTACTGCCGAGCAGTTACCAGTTGGCAGTTCGTTGCTGTAATAACTTTGCCATTGGCAAAGTGTCAAAGTTTTCAAGGCAACGTTGCGCATACGCCCTGTTATCCCCCGACCGCGGTTGCGGGATGAAACTTAAACAACATTTAATTGGTGGCTTTTAGCACCGGCCTACATGCTTGCATATTTGTTTGTGTCTATTAAAAAATTTCACTTGCAATGCGGTCCCGGTCCCGGCCGCCAGAAAAGTCTGCGGGAAATTTCTTCTTGTTTGCCCAACTTTTCGCATCACTTGGGGGCTTGCGCTCTTTTTTTTTTTTTGTGCCCTGTACCCGTGTAAAAGTTTTTCATAAATTTGAAACACTTTTAATGTGCTAGGCCGCGGCATTTAGCGCTCAGATTTACTCCTCCTTCGTAATGGGTTTTACAGCCTGTCCAACAGTGGGGAAAATCGCATTAAGCCTTTATAAAAGTAAGGGCATTTCCTACTAGCTGGATAGCTACATTTATGCATTAAAAATGTTGTATATTAAACAGTATTCACTGCAATAATAGCCCATAAAAATGCATAACAACCGCAGGGATAATTGCATTGTTTATTAAAAGGATAACGGATACAATAATTATGAGAGCAACATCAGGATTTATTATGTTCATAAACAGAAAACAATTAGTCTTGATTTTAAAATGATAAATGATATTTATTATAGAAGAAACTAAACTTAATCCATAAATGTAAACAAATTTTTTGATTTAAAAATATATATTTCGATTTTCTAATATATTTTTTTATTTTATTTGCGAAATTAAACAATAATAGTAGCTGTGTAGTTACATTAATACAAATTTCAAATTAAATATCATGCCAATTTTGTGGCATTGTTATCCTTTTCCAAGCCATGCACCTGCAAATTGACACATTCGGCAATTACAAATTGATTACAAATTTTAGACCCACATCATCCGATCCGTTAGCCATTTTGAATTTTAGTTGAGATTAATGCAATGTCAATAGGACCGACAGGGAAATGCCATAAATGTATGGCAGGCCCGGAGCCCACAACTGATAATTAAATTTACATTACCATTACGCAGGCTGGTCAGGGATTGGGCAGCAGAAACTGAAGCATCATCGATTCAATAAGCCAGCGCATGGATACATATATATAGCCTGCCCTTCCTGTCGTCCTGTGGGGCCAGCGGGGCGTGGCCGGAGGCGACACATGACAGCACTTAACCAAATACGAATAAAATCCACACAGCACGGGGATTCCGGGGGATCCCCAAAGTGCTTCGTTGCAAGTGCGGTTATGAACCGAAATCCATTTACACTTGAATACGTTTCTGGCCAAAATGAAGTGGCCCACAAGCTGGCCAGGCTGGCAAATAAACTTTCGGTCCGTCCATAAACAACCAGTCCAGGATCTGTTTGTCAAGGCGGTCACGAGTCGCGGTCGGGCCAAAACGAGAACTCAATCCCGGGGCCCTTTAAATTACGAATGCAATAAATGTAGCCAAGGGAGAAATCCCAGCGATTGAGTTAGGCGTGTCCGGCAAGGGAAATGCTGATTAGCGGAAAAGAAAAGCCGGCGAGGGGCAAAACGGCAGCAGGCTTGAGGGGAACGGTGGCCGGGATGTGAATGGCCAGCACTTTGTTAAATAAACTTTCTGTTCGAGTGGCAGACACTTCTGCAGCCGACTTGCCGCAGCTCTCCAAAGCCCTCGACTTGGATCCGTTCTTTGTTTTCCGCACCGATGTTTTGTGTTTTCCCATCAAAGCTGACGAGCTGAACGGCCGAGGGACGATCAAAGATACTCGTAAATGCGACCTATTTCCACCTGGCAAGACCTAAAACACAGGCAAAGTAGGGGGAATGCGTGGTCCTGGGTAATTAAACAAGTACAAAGGCTTTGGATTTAAATGGAATACAGGAGAGAGGTTTTAATTATGTAACTTTTTCTTTACTTTTAGTTTTGGAATTTTAATTGCTTTTGCTAAGAGTCACTTAAATTTAAACTGAGCTTAGTTAGGCAGATTAAAGAATTATTCATTTTTTTTGACAAGCTAATTACATATGTATATCTATAATAAGTTAAACAAACAATTTGGAATATTGCATTTAAACGCTTGAACCTTTATGCTTACATACTCAACAACTCTTACAAATTGGTATTACAAACTTTTTCCATTATCAAGCCAAAACCAAAGCAGTTCAATATTCTAAATAAACAAGTTAACAACTCAGATCATTTGGCGTCGAAAAATGTGAAATCGAGTACACGGGATATCAGCCATCAAGCCATCAAACTGTGAAATCCATCAGGTTACGGCAGAAATCCGGCAGAATCAACCCGACCGAATGACTGACTGACTGACAGCTCCTGACAAACTCGCACGTTAGGATGGATGCGATGTGGGACGAAGCAGGATGGCTGCCGTGGGTAATGGGCACTTAGGTCGCTGCCACATGATTACGACATTAAAGGGGAAATCGGATTGGGAGAGGAGTGGAGGAGGAGGAGGAGGACTCCGACTGAACGAACAGGAAAAAGTGTAAGCACAGCCAGCCAGAGGAGTAGGAAGAGGAAAGGCTGCGAAAAATCAGGGAAAATATGAGACCAGGATATGGGAGGACTAAAGAGCGATGGCAACACGGAGCATAAGTCGAGGCAGCAGCATCAGCAACGAGGTCAATGAGTTGACACGTACACAGAAACCAACCAGGGCAGCTGCAACTCTCAACCAGAGCTCGCTCGAGGGCAACGCCTCGGTTATGGGATGCCATTCCACCCAGCCGAACCTCCTTCACCCCTCCGAGACCCTTTGTTATTCTGCCGGAGCAAGTGATACAGTTTTATGCATGTTTTCCAGGCATCCGAGCTTCCTCTCCGCCAACAAAAGAACAGTTTGGGTACAAAAAAAACCTAAAGCATACAAAACGTATGCATCTCATCTATGATATCCGAATTCATTGTATGTATCCTTCCGCATCTGCTGCTGATATCCAAAGGGTACACAAGGAACGCTCAAAATGAAAACCAAACTTTGTGAACATGGAAATGCAATTCGTGTAACGAAATATTTTATTGCTTTTCCATTTTGTTGATGCCAAAACAAATTTGTTTTTCCACAGCAAGAGCATCAGAGGCACATCTTTGTGGGTAAAGCATGACGGGACTCTGGACATTTTTTCTATTTTTATGGCCATGAGTGAGCAGAAAGTGAAGTGTGTGAGCTATAGATCTGAAGCTTAGCTTACTTTTTAGCTTTTACAATTTAGAAGGAGAGTAAACAAGTTGAAAAATTGTTTGCCTTAGACCCGAAGTAATTAACAGATGACAGTTGCCCATTGACCCCCAAGTTGTTCCTTTTGCAAAACGAATTCTCCCATCAATGTCGTTCACATGCCTGTTTCCGTCACGGGAAACCGAGTCAGAGATGTGACGACGACTACGTGGTCTGGCCGTATGTCTCAATTAAGAATCGAGATGCGGGTGAGCACATGGCAGCAAATAGGAGGCAAGGTGCAAACATTGACCCAGCCCAGAGTCAATTAACGTGCGGCGAGCGAGCGGACATTGCACATCGACGGAGGGACAGCAGGACCAGGTTTTCCAACATAAATCAAACGATTGAGCCAAATGACTTTTTAATTGACTGACGGCTTGGTGGGGGAAAAGTCTCAACTGATTTGGGGGCCTGAAAAGTTGCTCTGACGCAAAAACCAATAAACAATTTCGATTTACAATTGAGCTGGCAGAAAGGGAAAGAGCCAGAAAACGAGGAAAAACTTCGATTGACAGCCACAAAAACTTTTCTTTACTATCGAGGGCTCTTTTGCAGAGAGGGAAATGCTTGAAAAACATGTATGATGAAAATCGTTAAAGTCTTGTTAACAATTCAGGGCTTTTAAAGTTCCTAAAAACTAAGAAGAACGCACTTACAATAACAACTTTTAAAAGGCCTTTAAAGAGTAAAAAAAAGGTCACTTGCTATTTCTCCTAGTGTTCTTTTATGTGGGAATCATTCGACTGAACATTCGGTGAACATTTTTGGCTGAGCTCAACCGCAAGACATCCATCATCCGTGATGTGTGCCAGGCCGACGTCACTCCGGAGCGCCGGAGGAAAGGTGAATGAATGAGCATCGCCAGGTCGTAAAGTGCAGTCGGCCAAGCCAGGCAGGCAGTCTGTCACAGCCGACACATGGCCACCCTTCATTTCCCACCCCCCCAAAAGCTCGCTGGTGTGTGCAATTTATTGGCAATTTCATTATTTATAAGCGATTTTCATGGCACCATTGGCATGTATGCCTTTATATTTGATCGCTCTGTCAGGGTGGACAGGTGTACGAAAGGTTTTTTGTGAGTGGACGCACTTGGCTCGACGACCCTACACGTCCCAACCACACTATTCCCCCACAGTTTCCTAGGTCTCGACACAATCTCTTTATTTCTTCTCCCCTTCAATTGTCAACACTTTTACGGCAGTCATTCTGTGGCGGAAACGGGGTAGTAAATGAGTCTCCCACGTCCCCAAGTTAACCCAAGTATTTTATCTGTGGCTTACGTTTTACACAGGAAAAAATTAGGTGTTTAAATATTATTATATATTAAATTGGAAACTTCAAGGGATTGTGTTTTCTTAAGAGCCCTGAACTGTTAATTAATACTTTTAAATTATTTTGAAATTTGAAAATGTAACAGTCTTCCTGTTTCAAGATTTTCTTAACGAGTCTTATTATTATTAATATTTTGTTTTTCCAACAAATTCCTGATAATATTAAATGTAAAATCTCCCCTTTAAAGCTATCTGTAGTTGAAGTATTGCCCTTTGTGCTCTCTTGTCCTTGGCACACACAAACAGCCCCGGACTCACACTCAATTAATGCCAATTGATTTGTGATACCAGGCGCGCCATTTGCCTGTAGTTTGTTGTTTGCCAAGCTATTATTCCAAACAGTCATTTTCCCTCGGCAGTCGCCATTCTGGCTGGGCGACTGCAACTGCAGCTGGCTGATCCTGCGTCCTGCTTCCAGCCAGCTGGCCTTCGGACATCATGCAAATTGGCTCAACGCAGTTTACATAAGTAGCAAATTTGTCTGATTTATTAATGCTTTTATTTGGAAGGCCAAACTTTTTTTTATTGGCCTTTCTGGGAACGAGAGAGAGAAAGAGGAAGGTGGGCCAACCGACCGTCTTGGGCCAACAAAGGCAGCGGCGGGACAAAGGCTGCGGCCGGGCACTCAACGGATGCATTTACATAATACCCATTCCGTTTATTTATCTATTTACGGGCTTACACAAAAATACCCCGATGAACGGTGGGTGTCGGAGGTGTTCGTCCAATTTGGTCGAATAGACATTAAAGAGCTTAGGTAAATTCTTGGCCGGAAGATGTTGTGGGCCCCACTGCTGCTGCTGGTCTTTTGACACTTGTATAGTTTCACTCAATTTCAATAAGTGTTCAATGGCTATATGGGTCGCATGTGTGTGCGGTCCTCGAGCAGTTGCGTTTGTGTTGCCAGGGATAAGGATGGCCACGATGGGCCCATGCTCCGGCCTCAATTTGAGGAGCTTTGCTGGCTTATTTGCTTTACGCTTTAATAAATTTCGATTTGGGTTCGAAGGCAAAGGAAGAAGCCGCCTGAAACTGATAGCCCAGGACAATACAATGCTACTGACATCCCACAACAGAGGCAGAGCCTGCAGAGCCTTGTGGTGTTCAGGGCTTCAGTTACCTCAATCGATATCTTGAATATTGAGCAGGGAATTTACTGACTGCCGCTTCTGGCTCGGGCTCATGATTAAGGAGAGTTTCATGTATCCACTCAATGAATTTATAGTAAGTAAATAAATACTTTGTATTGAAGAGCTTCTGCTGTTTCTTGAGGATCCGTCTTATTAGTTTACCTTCTTTCCCTATACACATAATGACAACAACACATTGCTACTCAATAAAAACCTAGAGCACCTGCATTAAGGAATTTAAAATAAATTATTAAAACTGCTCGAGTCCATTAAATGTTTCTTCCATTTCCCTTGAGTTCGAAATTCCCTTGACACTCCCCCCTCAAGGCAAATTAAATTGTTTTTAAACTAACCCATGCCCCTATAACTTTCTGCATTAGTTTTAGCCAATTGCACACAAAATTCAATTTGGAAAATTTTACCAAATAATCCCCAGGGAATGTTCAAAGCCAGAAATACCCCTGAGCGACATTTTGTGTTTTTTTTTATGTGGCAAAATTCAAACATTCAACAGTTTGGTGTGCTTAGGGATGTGCGTCGCTGAGGCATGTCCTTAAATTTTACATTCCGAATTCCAGTGCACGAATATATGTATGTATATGAAATGCACACACAAATATTTAACATGCCAGGACGGGAGAAATTTAAATTCGAAACTTACACAAAGAGCATGTCGAGCCAGGCTTGGGAGGATATCAAGGACCTGCCAAAAGCAAACGCTCGCCGAGTCAAATACAGGGAAAAGCATTTCACATTTTTTGGTCATTTCATGCCCGTCATTTTTCACGCTTGAGTTTGTGTTTATGGCAACGTGAAAATGATTTTGCCGTTTACTTACTTTGCTCGTTCCAAAGTTTTCAAGTTTTTCCCCTAACAAATTCCAAGCGCACACTTCAATTTATATTTTGATTAACGCCTTTGCAGAAATACAATATCAGCACCGAGAAATGCGGGGATCTGACCGTAATAGTGCAGGTGAGCAGAGGAGACCGGACCCCTTTTGGATGGCCTGATAATATTTATTTCCTTGTCATTTAGGGCGACCTGTCCCAGCAGGAGAAGCGAGCCGTATTTATCACGGTCCACGACCTGGGCTGCAACCGTAAGTAGGGGACTCCCCGGAGAACTAATTGCCGGCCGGCGGTGGGAGCACAAAGAGAACTAATGGCGCCCGGCCGCAGATAATTCCTTCCAGGAGTTCGTGAGCAGCCCCTGCATGACGGAGATCAAGGAGCGCTCCTGCTTCATACACGTGGATGTGCCGGGGCACGCGGACAATGCCGATGCCTTGGCCGACGGCTTTCCGTTCCCTTCGCTCCAGGCTCTGGGCGAGGACCTGGTCACCGTGCTGGACTATCTGCACGTCAAGTACGTGATTGGCTTGGGCGAGGGTGCCGGTGCGAATGTCCTGGCCCGCTTCGGGTTGGCCCATCCCAGCCGGGCACTGGGCCTCATTCTGATCAACGCAACGGGCAGTGCCGCCAGTGTGGTGCAGTCCTTCAAGAACAAGGTGGGTGGCATTATATATTACTTGGTATATAAATTAGGTTTCCCCTAAGCAGTAGTCCTTTTAAGTCCAACAAAAAGTAAGATGATAAATTAAGGGAGCACATAACTCATACGCAGTGGTGTACCGTTTTCTTTTTACGTGACCTTTAAAAAAAAAAGTAGATATTAAGTTACCTGAGAGGATAATTTTCTGGCTTTTATTGTTTATTTTTCTTTCAATAATAATTTATTTACTTACCAAGTATTTTGTATCTAGACCAAGTTATAGTTTGTTTGCCTGCAATGTTTGCAAAACACTAATTACTCTGCCTTCTCTGTGCCTTTGCAGTTCATTAGCTGGAAGAGCGACGAGGTGGCCCAGTCGGCTGAGAGCTTTCTGATGTACCACAAATTCGGACATGTAAGTAGTGGCCTGAGATGGGTTGGAGGTCGGCTCTAACCTCACCGGGCTAAATGTGCCACCGGCTGTGCCCGTGGAGTGCGTGTTGTCGTTGGTTTGGTCTCAGTGTTGTACTCACTTTACCTTCTGTTCTATTTTATGTTTGACTTAACAACCAACCGCTCCAAACGAACCCTGTTCGTCTGCGCTTTCAGGTTATGGAGGTAAACAGATCAAACGTCACTTTATCAAGTCTCTTCCTCAGCCAAACCATTTCGCATACCTCCTTCTCTCAATCGGTGCTGCAGTGCTCGTCCTTTAAATTTGATTCCTTCTGATAGTCATAGGTCCATTTTTTAGTGCATGTTTAATATGTTTATTTATTTTTTTGAATTTCTCGTTACTTTCTTTTAGAAATGGGTATGTACATAGTTCCCGTTCCCCCCTCCATTCATCCGGCAATAAATTGGCCCAAAGCAAGAAACTTTCGACCAAAATTTGGAAAGAAAAATAATTGTGCAACAATCGCTTTCTTCTGCTTTTAGTTTTACTTTCTTATATTGTATGCTTTTGGACTTTTTGCATGATGTGTAATTGTCGTAGTTTGTAGCTTAGTGTTGTGCTAGCTTTAACTTTCACTTATCGAACTTCGGTCTCATGCCAACTTTCCGCTTACTGACACTGCACAAAAAAAAAAAAAAAACTGGTGAAACGCCGAACTTTACAGCAAATCGTGGGCGAGAATCCGGACAAGGACAAGATTGTGGCCGAGTACCAGAAGCGTTTGCACCGCTCCCTAAACAGCAAGAACATCGGTCTCTACGTCAAAGCATTTATGAAGTAAGTTCAGGGTTACCTTTAATTTATTTTAAATTAATATTATTATTATTATTATTAACGCAATCTTCCTCTATAGTCGCAAGGACTTGACGCTCAAAGGCTGCAAAGTGGATGTCATCCTGATCACAGGCATGCTGAGCCCCTATGCCTCCATGGTTGAGAAGCTGCATCGTGATGTGGAGAAGGAAAGGGTGACCATACTGAAGATCGAGCGGGCTGGCGATGTCCTCGCCGATGCTGTGAGTATTCTTAATAATAATTACATTAATTTTATAATACAAAATATTTGATGATCTTGCAGCCCGGCAAGGTAGCCCAGTCCATACTGCTCTTCTGCAAGGGCCAGGGCCTGCTCACATCGGTGGTGATGCCGGGAGTGGATCGCGGTCGCGCCTTCTCCACTGCCAGCTCAGGTTCCTTCGAGGGTGCCAACGGATCGCGGCGCTTGTCGCGCGGCATCTCGATGGAGGATTACGACAAGCCCAACATCCGCCGGCTCAGCATCATGAACAGTGAGTTGCCCAAGAAGGAGTAAGAACGACAACCGCGACCGACCACAGCCACGGCTACACGGCTTCTTCAGCTACAGAAGTACACACCTCCAGCGTTGGTAGATTAAGCATAATTGCGTATTTAACTTACTTAAACTAGTGAAATACCTTTAGTCTGAGAACGAATCCAGAGCCAAACAATCATCCCAAATGTAACCGCTTGCTCTTAGTCGTCGAACGAGCGGAATTTTAAGCCAAATTTTAATTAGCAATCGCTTCGGAACAAAGAAAAACACTCATCCCCATGGAAGGGCAGCATCCAAATGTGCTGTAATTAGTCTTATGTACCCTAAGAATCCCACCTGTGAAACTGTAACGAAAGCAAAGCATTCATATCTATATCTTCCACTCGAGCGAACTTAAACACAACTGCTAAATGTATGTACTACGGACAAGCAATCATCTAAGTAATACCTCCGACTAGCAAACTGTACCTAAACACACACACACGTAGAAACTATATCAAAAAACTCTCAATTGTGACTCCCTTCCTGCTGTTTTTCCACCACGTATTTGTATCATTTTTATGTAAACAGTTCTCAAGTGTTGCTATTTTAGTGAACAAACGAATCATATACAATGTTTGATTAGCGTAAGTTAAAGGCACCAAGACAAGAGATGCTTATTTAAAGTATTTATACTAAACCAAGGCACACAATTTGCATATTTACGAACGTACGTGTAAACAATCAAAAACCAAAGCAATTCGCAAAACCAAAGGACATTTTAACGCAATGTAGCAGCTGTCATGCGTTTTTTGAAACAAGTATTATAATTGTTTTATCGCATTGGCTTTAGCTTAACAATTTAGTGAGGACGTTTAAGTCGACCAAGCACTCAGATAAATAATAGATGCAACTTCACCGTTACACAATAAAAGTTGATAATGAAAGAAACACTGTTTTTATTCTATTGTCTGCTTTTGAGCTTTTAAAACTCTATAAAGGTTGAACCTGTATGGTTTCTTGTACTTTGTTCTTCATAGGACTGTCAAACTATCGAAGTAAGCTGTTTAAGAAAATTAAGGGCTCTAAGCAGCCGCAATATACCAGCGTGTTGGATATATCACTAACTCAAAGTAAATCGAGTTGGCGCCTAAAACAACAGCAGTGTGACCAGCGGAATATCATAACCATAAGCCTTGCCGGAAAATCATGCAAAACCGTCCTATCGATATCGAAATGACAATCGACGTCGGGGCGGACCGAGACCCACCGCTAGCGCTATCGATAGTTTGACAGACCTATGTTTTGGTCTTAGAAAAAAAGAATTACATTTAATTGCAAAGAATATAATGTTGATACTGAGCTAACCTGTGCCCCGCCTCCGCCCCCGTCGTCCGTCAACAGCCAAGTCCATCCTCCGCTTCAAGCAAGTCTACATGGACGCTCCCCCGCCGACGAAGCCTCCGAGGGGAGTGAAGTACGGCAAGGATGAGGTAAATTACTTCAAACCGTCGCTGAAAATGGTTTTCAATTCGCGAACCAGCCTCCCACTGCAATAAATTTAATGGAAATCCCCATCTGGTTGTGTTTTGTTTGTTAACTAATGATTTTTCACGCACGCCGCCCGAGTTGCGGCTCCGAAGATGATGACGACACCATCTGGTTGTTGTTGTTGCTGCACGCCCTCTTTTTGTTTTACGATAAGTTGTTATTGGTAGATTAATAATGAAAGTATGTGTGTGTTTAATGGTAGTCCGCAGGATGTGGCTTTCTGGTCAACGTCATTAAATCTCTGGGATTCAGTGAGACCACCGAGGAACGCCAGAAGGAGAAGCAGAAGATCGAGCAGGAGTTCAAGCGCTCGGATCTGCGGCTGAACGAGCTGGTTTCGCGGCACGACCAACAGCTGACCCTGGTGCTGCCCCTCTTCAGTCAGGTATCCACGGAGGTGACCGCCAGCCGGGAGCGGATCCATGCTGTCAAGGAGAACCTCGGTGCCTGCAAGCGGCTGCTGCAGTGCCGACGCGATGAGCTTAAAAAGATGTGGACGGACGCAGTGCAGCACAAGTATGTGCTAGAGATGCTGGAGCAAATGTAAGATAATCTCAGTAAAGCCTAGGACTTTATTTGCTTAATTGCTTAATTTCCTTCCAGTCAGGAGCTGCGCAAAGTGCCACAGCGGGTGGTCAGCTATACCGCTAAGCGTCAGTATCTGCATGCCAGCAAGGCCCTCACCGATGCCTTGGCTACACTTAATGGGCCCCTGCAGGCCGTGGAGGGCTTGTCCGATCTACGGGCCGATCTGCAGACGCGTCGCCAGCAGCTATACCAGCGACTGCACGAGGAGCTGGTCAGCCAGGTGTACACCAATTCGGCCAACGAAGCCTTTTCCACGTTCCAGCGCAGCAACTCCAGCCGCTTGAACTCCAGCTTCACTCGGGGAATCGGAGCTCGCCGCTCCACCGATCGCATCGAAGCAAATGCTCGAGTGCGCAAGGCTCTGGCTGAAATGGCACAGAACTTTGATTTGGACAAGGCCGAGGTCATCGAAGATGCAGATCTTATTTACCCAGAACTGAGCATGAGCTACTTCGTGGCCATCATTGTGGAGTCCTTTGGAATGCTGCACAAGGTGCCGGATTCTCTGGAAACGCTGCGCGTTCAAATTCAAACGGAGCTGCTCAACGTGGTGCGCCAGACAACGCAGCAGCTGTCGCTGAGCGGTGAGACGGGCGAGGGTAATCCGCTGCTCATGCTGCTCGAGATCATATTCAAGCAGTTCAAAGCTATTGCCAAGACGCATACCCTTCTGCTGAAGAACTACCTGTCGGTGGGCCAGAAGTACTCCGTGGTGGGACCTCAGCCCTATGACCTCACGGACTTCTGGGCCCAGGCTCAGTCTGTGGTAATTTACAAATAACTTTAGTTAAGATTCTTGGCATTGAATTTATATTTTTCTTCTTCAAGTTACAACTGCTGCTCACCGACTACTTGGACATACAGAATGCTGCCTCGGAGGAGAGTGCCCAGACGGGTTTCTCGGAGCCGACAAGCAACATAAATTCCTATTTTCTAAGGCGCAAAGTGCCAAGGTAAGCTTATAATCTCATAAATGTTTATCTATAATTAAAAAGCTTCTTCCAGCACAAAGCGCTCCATGTTCAAGTTCGACAAGTCCTCGCATGTGGGCGGTGGCAGCAGCAACAATGACTCCTTCAAGGAGCATCGTCGCAACGCATCGGATGCCTCTGTGGATGATAATTTGGGCGCCCAGCTTGGGGGCAGCGGCAAGGGGTCAACTAGTGGGCTCTTTCCTCACGAGAAAAAGCAGAGGGAGAAACTGCTGATATGCACGCCGGATCAAAATATCATAACCAAAGTGTATCTGCCTCTGATGGGATACATCAAGGAGATCGAGAACTTTATGAAGTGCAAGCCAGGGTGAGTAGCAAGTCCTTAAAAACGACTCAAATCTATATTTATGTTTGCTTCCAGTCAACCTTGCAGTCTGCATGACTTTCTAGACAACTATATTAAGGACACATTCCTATCCAAGGGCCACAACCGAAACCTGCAGCTGACCATCGAGTCGCTGTCGAAGAATCAGGACGCGTGGCGCACTATTATAAGTCCGGAGGAGATAAAAACACTCAACCTGAGCAGGCCTCTGCTGCAGTCAACTGTGATGGTCGAGCGACGGCTCATGGAGACAAAGAACCTCATCCAGGACCTGCCTTGCTACTCGGAAGACCTGCTCAAGATGGTCTGTGCTTTGCTGAAGGCCTACAGAGAGATTTGCCAGGCGGCCTACCGGGGAATAGTGCAGCCAGATTCCGAGGATAAGAGGATATACAGTGTGGCCTGGCTAAAGGACGAAGACATTAGTAGATTCTTAAAGTAAGTATAACACTTCAGTTCAGCTTTGACTTTATTTTGATCCTATTCTCTAATCTAGAACGCTGCCCAACTGGACGGACTTGAAGACCTCCAGCCAGAAATCGCGTCACAACCGAAAACTGCATCGGGGCAGCTTCGAGCCTTCCGAGGAAGAGAGCCCCTTGCAGGTGCAGCAACGCAATGTCCGTGAGGCCGAAATGCTGACAAGCAACCTGGGCGAGGGTGGGATCACCCAGCAGGAGATTCTGGTCGAGATTAGTGTGCTCAAGGAGCTGGCCATACTGCAGGAGAGCATGGAGTGGTTCTCGTGTCGCGTCTCGGAGTTTGCCAACGATCTACGTCGCCCTATGGTGAATGGACTGAACGCAGTCTCCGCCGAGTGCAGCGCTGATATTGCCGTCAAGGATGGAACGATCAAGGTATTGACGAATCTGGCCTTGGAGTTTGACGAACTGGCAAACACTTGCCTGCTGGTGCTGCACCTGGAGGTTCGCGTCCAATGCTTCCACTATCTGCGCTCCAAGTCGAGTGTGCGGACCAACAGCTATGTGGGATCGAAGGATGATATTCTAGAGCCGGATCGCCAGGTGCAGGTGCTAACCAAGAGATTGTCGGAGATGGATGAGGCGTTTAGCGCCACTCTGCATCCAAGAAAGACCAGGGTAAGTGATCTCTCTTGCCAGATATGTTGCCACTCTTAACTATGGGTTTCCTTTAGTACATTTTTGAGGGCCTGGCTCACTTGGCGTCGCGCATCCTTATCCAGGCCTCTAATTACCTGGAGCACATCGATCAAATAACTGTACAACGCATGTGCAGGAACTCGATTGCCCTGCAGCAGACGCTGAGCAACATAACTGCCTCTAGGGAAGTTGCTTTGGATCAGGCCAAGCACTTTTACGAGCTGCTTTGCATGCAGCCAGATGTAAGTATTTCCTTTATATTTCAATTAAAGTCTATAATTTGTATTAATTTACAGGAGATATTGAATGCATTGTTGGAGCGAGGCACACAATTCTCGGAGATGCAGCTGCTCAATGCCCTGCAGCTGTCCTGCAAGTCCTTTGGCATTACTGACGCCAACCAATTGGCTTCCTATCAGCAAAAACTATCCGATATACTGGGCGCCAAGCCCTCCAAAGGTGTTGTTGTGTAATTAAAGCTGCAGCCAGCCGGCGGAGAGATCAATTTTAATACCCATCATGTTTGTATACATCGGCATTAGGTGTAAGTGCAAAGTGTGCGTGTTAAGTGTTAAGCTCAAAACGAGGATGAATGTTCTGAACATATTTGGGAGCACTTGGTGTTGCGATAGATACATATTCTAAAGTTCATTAACAAGTACTTTAATGGCTTATACACAATAAATGAGAATTTAACAACGACGTTCCTTTATGACAGTATTTATTAAGAATTACTTAGCATTAAATTCGATCACTGTTCACCATGCTTGCCCAGGACATGACGCTTCAGGTGGTGCCTCTCCCGAAAGTCCTGAAGGCAGACCAGGCACTTGTAGGGGCGCTCGTCTGAGTGACGCCGCCGGTGCTTGGCCAGGTAATTATTATCAGAGAAGGCTTTGGGGCAGTGTGGGCATTGGTAGGGCTTCTCGCCCGTGTGATTTCGGATATGGACCTTGAGGGCATGCTCCGAGCGGAAGTTTGATTTGCAAATTGGACAGCTATGCGGCCGAATGTGGGAATTGATGTGAACCTTAAGGGACGCTTTGGTGGCGAATCCAGCACGGCACATGGTGCATTTGTGGGGACCGGATTCGTCTTCCGGGTGAATCAACCGGTGGACTTTAAGATAGTGATTGTGGGTGAATGTTTGCGGGCAATGCGGACACCCGAAAGGTCGCTTCTTTATCGGCTGACACTTGTGTATGTCCAGGCCACGGGCAGTTGAGAAGACCTTTTGGCAAAGGAGGCACTCGACAGAGGGGTCGCTGCTGTTGAAACACAAATGCTGTTTAATATAAATGTTTAATATAAAATATATATATCCCTACTTATTATGTTCCAACTGGTTACTTTGGTGCTGAATATCCTTGATTGGCTCTTGGGTCTTCTTTGTCAGTCTTGTTTGCCTCTCAATTTTTTTTGGTAGCTCTTCTTTGGTACTTTCCTTGTTGGCGCTCATTTCCACTAGTGGCTTCATTTCCACAGCATTGTCATACTGCTCCTCGATGGTAAAATTATCCTCTGGGTCCTCCAACTCCCTCTTGATTTCCGGCTCACTGACAATTGCCAAGTAGAATTTCTGATAGCTTTGTTCGCATCTGCGCTTGAATCTATAAGCTATCTGAGCGTCCTGGACGCAGTTCCTGCAGATTTTCTGTGGCAGTGAATCTCCAGGATCTACTGAAACTTCGGCGCATTCTGTTACCATGTCGGCGAGATTGGGTTCCACTTCTCCCTCGAACTGGCGGCTTTGGGTCTGGTCAAATATACCCACCAAGGTAAGGGAGTGAGTGCCACATATTCGACACAGGCTCTCCATTACTTTAACGTAATTAAATTCGTTACATTTATTATTTGTTCCTTTTTTACTTGGGAGAAAATGTAGGACGCTTTATTTGATGCTTGTCGCAGTGACAGATGAAATTTGGCTTTCCCCCTAAAAAATCTCGAAAAATTGAAATATCGATAACTCTTTGCTTAATCGCAAACAGAAGATTTAAAAGTTTCGCGCCTTGTAATAACAACGTATTTATTTCATTTGTGTAATCATTTGCATAATTTCCACGGTATTATAAAGCTCATAATTAAGCAGAAAGCATCATACATGTTACTGTTAATAAGACAACCCTCCAAAATTTGTATTAAGTAAATACATTATTTTAAAAAGGCGAGGGTATCTACTAGTTTTAAACAACTAGAATGGGGAAAAATAAATAAACATAATAATTTTAGTCCTAGGAAATTTATAAATTAAATTCCCATCCTATTCCCATTAACTTTTATATTGTGACTTTTTTCCCAGGTATTTTTTTTTTATTTTAAACATGCACAAACTAAGCGTGATTATAATTTAAACTATTTTATTATCTTTGTGAAACGGACAGCTACAGGTATCATTCTCTATTAAAAGAATGCACTATAATAAATGAGCAAGTCAAAATAAATAGTAAAAAGGTAAGAACTCTACGTTCTGGGGTAAAAATTAAAATCATCTATTATAATTAATTATACTTTGTAGTAAGAAGTTTGTAAAGCGGTAAAGGAGTCATAAAAAATATTGGATAAATATTTAAATTTAAATATCCATTTTAAGCTATTATAATATTAGTCAGAAGCTAGTTTTGCAGAGAAGAAGTCATTTCCGATGCCATAAATCATATATATTCTTGATCAGCATAAACAGGCGAATCAATCTGACAAGGCAGCAAAGAAATTTTTTTTTTTTAATTTTTAAAAATTTTATAAGGGGTTACATCGTTAAAATGGCCAAAAATGGGCTACATTTTTTATTTCTCATAATTTAAAATTCAGTATGCAGTCTTGTTAACCTTGTAAAAACTAATTCGGAACATATTTCCGAATTGAAATTAATGCATTTTTGGCTTAGTTATGATATTTTTAACTACTTCTGCCAAAACGTATTATATAAAATTATGTATAAATATTTAGATTATATTAGCCCTTTGAGGGTATTATAATTTTAGTCAGGAGTAATTTCTGACCCTATATTTCATATATATTATTGATCTGCATAAAAAATGATTATCCATATTTAAGCGTATAGCTTTACACAAAAACTTTTAACCCACACACTTTTAGTATTCATGATAAAATAACATTGATCTTCGTCCCTTATGTTTACAGTTGTTTACAGGTGCGAATTTCTATATATTGAGAGCCGTGAATTTTTGTATCTCCGCCTGTTTTTAGATTGTTTTTTTTTTTTTTAACGAAATAAGCTGACTCAAGAAACCGGCTTACCAGCGAGAATGTCGAAAAGAGGTGGTAAGACAGCTCTCCTCTGTCCAGTTCGGTGCTGGCCGAAATTAAGCACTGAATGTGACAAAACGGCGCTCAGTTGTTGAGCTAAAATCGAATCCGACGGTCGCATAAACTTGGGCTTGGCATTCGTCGAAGGCAGGCCAAAGGCGGACACACAAACCTTCATTCTCGCACCCATCAAAGGAAGGCCATCGATTTACGCAGATAAAGCCAGTAATATATTGGCCAAACATGTTCAGGTTAACTACCGCCTTAAGTCTTCTGCTCCTGATCCTGAGCTGTGGCTGGGCGGAGAAAGAGGAAAAGCCCCGGGAAAAGCGTCAGGCAAATAAGGTTTGATTAAGTGTTCAAAACAAAGAAAAAGTATAATGTTTAAAATATAACAAAGAGAAAGGAATATTGAAAATATATTTCCCAAAATGTTAATAGCTTATATAACTCCTTATAACCCTTTTTATTTCTTTTTATTTTCTTTTAATGTAAACATATTATTTAAATTAATAAATTCTAATATTCTTTTGAATATTCAATAAAGAACCTAATTAACATGGAATGAGTAATTAAGTGGAGTTTTGACTTCTTTAACCTGCTTGACCTTTCAGAAAGTTCTGAGATTAAAAAGATCTAAAGAAATTTAAAAAAAATACTTATTAACCTTTGATCTAAATTTTTAAAATCCCCTAAATAACATTTAAACATTTTTTCCCAGATTCACATAACGCTGCTCTACGAGTCCCTTTGTCCTGACAGCAGGCAATTCATGCATCAACTGGGTCCTGTGTACGAGGAGTTCCAGGATTACATTGACATCCTGCTGGTTCCCTTTGGGAAGTCACATTCCGAGCGAAATGGAGCAATCTTCCACTGCCAGCATGGACCGCCCGAATGCTTGGGGAATCGCCTCCAGAGTTGCGTCATCAACAGCACCGGAAACCAGGCGGCGCAGGTGAAATTCGTGGTGTGCCAGATGCTGGCTCCGGACTACTCCCGCGTCGATCAGGTACTTTCACCTCTGCTGGTGTTTGCCCAGCTAATTAGCGGCTATTGTCCGGAGATCTGCAATAAAAGTATATCCCTAAAACTGTTTTGCAGTGCGCCAGAGAGGCGGGCCTGCTTAGCGACGTTGACCACTGCCTGTCCAGTGAGACGGGCACCAAGCTGCAGCTGCAGGCGGAGCTGGTGACCAAACAATACAGGCCGAGCTTCGTTCCCACCATCGTCTACAATGGCGTAAGTACCAGCGATCGATCGCGCCCGTAATCGAATGCATTTAACTGGTTTCTTTGGATTCGTATTCGTTTCGTTTCGTTTCCACATGCAACAGGTCTTCGATCAGCAGCTGCAGGACCATTCGCTGCGCGATTTCCGCGGCACGGTGTGCCATGTGTTGCGTCAACAAAACTTGCTGCCCAACAGCTCCGCAATCTGCCAGTAGATCTGCTAAATGTTCACTGTAACTGCCACAAGATTGGAATGAAATTAAAATTCACTAACTGGTTTCTGCGACCGAACAAGAATATCTCACTAGGGAGGAATGGGAAACATATTTGTGAATTGAAACGCAAAGGTCAAAGAGAGAAAATAAAGCAAAACAAAGTTTAAATTGTTTTAAATAATTAAAAAAGTACTTTCTACATTTTGTTTATATTTTCTTTCTCTGTGTGCCAGACCTCGTTTAGATAATAATTTATATTCATACGTAAAATAGATTTCATCAAATACAATCGTGTATATATTATATAGTACATGCAGTGCGTAGGGCTTCTAATTTATTTACAAGTTCATACAATATAAATTCATTATTTTTGGAATGGGGGGGCGGGGGGTACACATACATAGTGATGATGGGGGATGGGGAATATCGTTAGGCTTTCCTCTCAATGAACCAACAACAAATGACTTAACGGCTACTTGCTAATGGATAATAACCTACAACTAGGGTTTCAATTTCTTGCACTTTTTGTGTGTTTGCTGTGGTCGCTGACGGGTGTGCAGAAATAACAATTTGTAGACGACGGATTGCCGTTGTGTTTAAAGCATTTTCCTCCTCAGACGGCCGTGCCCGGTGCCTTGCCAGCGGCTGGTGTCGCTGGGGCGTTGGCGGTGGCCAAATTGAGACTGAGCGAGCGACGTGGTGCTGGCTTTGGTGGAATCTGCGGCTTGACGGGCGCTTTCTTGGCCAGCGTTAGACTGGCTTGGCTAACGAGCGCCTGCTGCACCGGTCGCTCCTTCTCCTGGAACTCCACATAGCCGCTTTCGTCGCTGTCCGAGCCGTCATCGGGATTGATTTGGTCGTTGTGCTCCTGCTTGTCCAGTTCATCGCTGCCGGAATCGCTACGCTTCAGCGTAATGCTGCTGGAGCTGCTGTAGTTGGTGGCATCGCCGCTATTGTGGCGCATCTGCTGCTCCAGTCTTTGGTAGATCATCATCTGCTCCAGCACCTGCGCCTGCTCCAGCTCCAGCTGCGACTGCTCCAGCTGATCGCTGTCCCTCTTTCCGTTGTACTCCTCGTGGTTGGCATTGGTGACTGTGCTGGCCGTCTCGCAGCCACTGGATATGGATCCCTCGTCGCTGTCGGGACTGGCCAGGCCCTGCTGAGCGGAACCGACGCCTGCTGCCGCCGAAGTGCTGGCCGTCGTCGAGCTGGAGGCGTTCGAGGAGATCGATGACTGCGCCTGGTGGCGATACTGCATGCTGGCCTGATCGCTGGCCCGCATCTTCCTCATCGAGCTCCGGTGCAGCATGGTGAGCATGGCCGCGTGCCGGAAGTAATGGTCGTCCGCATCGTCGAGGAAGTCCTCCTCGCCGTCGCTGCAGACACCGTTGCGACGCGGAACGGTCACATCGTGATCCTCGGCAGAGTAGTCAGCCTCTGGATCTGCGCTGGGGTCGCTGTTGATCGTGGGCAGCAGGCTTAGCGGCTCTCCATCGTCCTCCTTCAGGTCGCTGAGGCTCACCATGCTCTGGCTGCCGTTCTTGTGCAGCTGCATGTCGAAGTACGGCAGCAGCTCATTGCTCAGAGTCGTGTCAAACTTCAGCAGCTTCTCGAAGTCATCCGAGTCGGACCCATCGTTGACGGCACTGACGGCGGTGGCCTCCTCCTGGGGCAACTCCTTCGCCATCATATGCGAGCTGCAGCAGGGCGACGAGGGCAAGATCTTTCCCGTTCGGCGGATTGAGTGCCCACGACGACAACGACGCCGGCCCAGAGTCATGGCCGGGTACAGCGAGTCCTTCTGACAGCAGGGCATCATTTCCGGCTCGTTGGTGTCTTCGATTTCATCGCCCTCCTCCTCGCCGATGGCCTCCTCGATGGCCATCAGTTTAGGCGCCGACTTGGAGCGCTCCAGGGGCGGTCGATAGTTGTTGCCGCCCACACTCAGCATGATCTTGCGGCGGGGCAGGCTAGGATTGTCATAGACGGCATTGGCCAGGCTGAGGCGAGCGTTTTGCTTGAGAATTTTCTCACGTTTAAATTCGCGCAAAGCGCTGTCAAGGTTTTCCTGTGAAAGAAGAGAAGGTTTTCGGATTAGAAACTGATCTTGAAATGCCCACAATCTCTGTATATTTTTCTTAATCAGGTTAATCAAAGTGGTAATGACTTTACGCTTAATTTCAGCAATTGTTTGCTGCTTAATTCGAGGTACATAATTGCAGAACGATAAGAATACAAATAACAAGTTGGTCATAGCTATTTTTGTATTTTGAATGGAATTGTGGTGGCACTCGAGTCTTATCTGCTGAGGTGTTTATGGATTTATGTAGAGAGAAACCCCAACTCACCCTCAGAGTGTCGCATATGTCCTGGGCTATCTTCTCCTTGCTGCAGAGCACCGCATGGCAGCGCAGCTCGTGCTTGAGCTTCCTGCCCTCGTGGCGGTAGATCCAGCAAAAGACCCGCGGATAGTTCTTCGGCGCACAGCAGTAGGTAATGCGGTGGGCCCAGTACTCCGTCAGGCCATGCTGCCGGGTGGTGGCCTTCAGCCCAGAGGCGCACACCTTCAGCCGCATAATCACGTCCGGCTTGGAGTGCTGCGTGTAGTTCCGCCACAGGGTGTTCAGCTGCTTCTCCACACAACCCTCGCCTGCTAAAAGTACAGTTATTAGAGGGGATTCTCTTGGTTTAATATAGCTTCTCAGTGACTCACCCTTGGCCCAACCGGTCAGGACGTTACCCAGGTACGAGACCTTGAACTCGGGATCGGGTGTGCTGATATCCACACTGTGGGTGCGCCTCCAGAGCTTCCCCAAGCTGCGGGTCAAGGTGCGAATGGTCTTTGAGCTTAGCTGATCCTGTGTGCCGGAGCGACCCACATGCTCTTGCCGGCTTCCATAGAGCAGATCCCGCGAATCCGTGGTCAGAGTCACCACGTTCGTGATCTGCACGGAGTCGTCGCCGCCGGCCACATCGCCGTCCTCCTTGGACACCCGCTTGAAGCGCTCTAGGTAGGGACCCGCTCGTCCCCGCCGCCCGCTGTAGGTGTTGAATTTGCCACCCTCGGCTCCGGCTCCAGCCAGGCGCTTCTGCTCCTGCTTCTCGAACTTCTTGGCGTTGTAGGTGTTGCCCAGGAGCCGAGCCAGGCTGTTGCTCTTCACAAACTTGTGCTGACGCGGCGGAGTTCCAATCGGCACTGGTGGAAGGGGAGCGGAAGTGGCTGTGGGTGGGGCTGTGGCTGGGGGATTTTCCTTGCCGCCCGTCTCCTGCTGCGACTCCTGTGACTTGCTCTGACTCAGCTTCTTGCTGCTGCCGAAGTGGAACAGAGTGCGGCGCTCCTTGGCCTTCTTCAGTGTGCTGGTGTTTGGCGTTGGTTCGTTGTTTGGTGTTGTTGCTGTTGCTGTTGGTGTTCCTGTTGCGGGCGGAGCTGTGGCTGCTTTGGTGTTGATCACCGCTTGACTCACGCCGCCCAGATCCTCGTACTCATTGTTGTTGTTGTGGTGGTGGTGCGTGGCTGCTATAAAGTCCACCTCATCGCATCCCTCCATCGGGGACTGGGGGCTGGTACTGCTGCTGCTGGCTGCCATTTTAAGGATTGCTTTTGATGTAACCGATCAATATCCGTTGGCTACACTCATGATAACACGGAATATCTGTAAGATAAAAAGGGGGAAGGGAGAAATAAAATTAGCATTGGCCCATTAAAAGTACGAAAAAGGCTGGAATCGGTCTGATAAAGAAATTAATGGCTCAATAATCGCATTTGGGAAAATTAGCAAACTAAATTAGCACAATTCAAATTAACCGCAGCCCAAAAAGGGAAAATTACCCTGAGAGCCAAAAGTTTCCATTTGGCTAATCAAAACACAACTAGTTTTTTGTTTTATCTTAAATGTGGCAATTAATATTTGTACCTTACTTTCTTTGGGCAATTTAAAAACGAGCGTTGAGAGTGTTAAGTTTCAAATTAAACCCACACTTTCACCCATCATTGGGCATTATGTTCGCCAATTCACACCCGATTCAGAGAGTACCTTTCCGCAACTGCGGCCAAAAAGTGTCAACTGACTAATAAATTACCCCATGATTAACACTCGGCAGCAGCTGTAAAATGTTTTTTAACTCCAGTGCTCCGGTCTCGTGTTTAATTTTTTCACAGCTTACACAGTGTATGCAAATGTTGACGGAATTATAATTACTATTTCTGTATTGCTGGGGGTTAGCTGGAAAATGCCACACGGCGCTTCAGTGAGCCCTCAGCTCTTGTGCATTTAACATTTTCACATTGTTTAGATGGCGAATTGTTTGCTAAAAAGCCAGTTAAAGATGCAGCTATCAAGAGTCATTAACGGCGAGTATTAAATGCTTGAAAAGCACTTAGACGGGGCACTATTGTGGGGCGACACAGCCGCTTGCTTGACTGGTTACATTTTTCCATTCGTTACCTGGCTATATTTAGTCTGAGTGGTAATTGTTTGAGAAGCGCAATTAGGCACAAAAAACACACCTCTGTTGCCCCGTTAGGGCCCGACACTGAACTAAACTCCTCCGAAGGCAGCCTTCTGATTCTCCAGACCGATCGACTTAATCACTCACGTAGCCGCGGCCTATCTGCAATTAAAAGCACCAAGTAACCTCTAGTTAGGAGGCCGATATCCATCACTTTCGCGTCTAATCTGGACGGCCCGCCTTAGCCGACTGCAGGTAACAACGGTCTGGTTATCTAATCGAGTTGGTTATTTCGCGTTTGGCGTGTGACTCTGATTTTTATGGCCCAACCGGCCATAAAGCTGCACAGAATCGTGCTCGTGATTTAGAAATATAAATATAATAAACTGTTCTGCTCTGTTCTGCGGAATGGAATTTATGGTAATTTGTGGCCCCAAGTGGCCAGCCACTGGCAGGCATAGCGAATTCATAGGAAGTGGATATCCAATATGATATGCAATACTCCAATCAGATAGACACAGAAAACAAATGGATTGGATATAAATCAACAGAACAAGAACTTTAAGTTGATAAACATTTGGAAACTCTTTGAAACTTGTATTCAGCACTTAAAATATTTTTATATGTTTTCCCTCGTTTCTTGTATTTTTAATATAATTACAAACCAATTTTACACATAAAGAAACCCTAATAACCCTTCATAATATTCCCATGTATTTAATAAATAACCATTTTCCACTGATTTGTATTTTTTTCCTCGTGTAGTCAACACTGCCCAGCCTCCTCGGCCTCGAACAAAAGGCAATTGGTCAGGTCTATGGCTATATCATTAGCCGTTTTTCATATGCAATGACCTTGGCTGTCTGCAGGTGTCTTTGGGGAGTCAATAAAGTTATGCTGGCTTTCACTTTTCCGTGTGCCTTTGCCGCTGCTGCCGCTTGGATCTCCGTTTCCATCTACGTTTGTGTTTGTTTGTGTGCCTTTGTCGTATGTAAATGTCAACCCGAGCCGGGGCTTCTCCATTCATAGATCCAAACACAAATATGCGAAAGCCCAGTAGTAGTTTTTGCCGCCCCCAACCATCGAACTGGGATCCCTTGGGGCAATGACATCGCCATATAGCCATATAGTCATCGTGGTTCGGTTTCTCCGACGATCAGCGCGATGTAAAAGAAGGTAAAGAAAGCGCGCTGAATTTGTAAGAAAGGGTAAACGGACAAAAAGTTCAACGAAGAAAAAATATATGTAATAAAAAAAAACTAAGTAATTGTTTTGTGCGGGGCCCTGCCCTGCCCCACCCATTATCATTTATGCTTCTCCTTCTGCTTCTGCCTCGACTGGCGTTTCCCCCTTGTCCATAATTGCCAGCTTCGTTTTGTGCGTGAGCGCGCATTTAAAGGCCCAACAACTCACATTAAACGAAATACGAAAATTAAATAAAGGCAGGCACAAAATCGTATAAGAAAAATACACTTTGTGTGCGAAATAATGCAAAAAGCGTAGTGAGGAAGTGTCGCCAGGTGGACAATATGGTAATCAATCCAAGACCTCGGGAGAAATTTAACTACTTCCTCTCCCAGTGATGATGTGATTTGTGGCGAAGAACTTTTTGTCCGTTCAATAAATATTTAATGACATGAAAGTGACACGGTAATTTTCTAAAAAAAACATTCCTCTACCATCATTAATAAAAACTTTTACTTAATACAACACTTCGGCGCGTGTTTCTGCTACTTTTCCCTTGACTTTGAGTCTGCGTTGCCTTTTGATTGATCATCATAGCATCTTATAATTAGGTAAACGCTTTTAATTTATTTATTTGATATTTATATTTCTATTTCTGTGCCCCAGACGCGTTCTTTTGTCCAGGGTCCGAGCGCAGACAATGGCAGCAGCGATGAGAGAAACTGCCAAGTCATTTATCAAAATGTTAAAAATACATTCGGTGTTATTTTTTTTATTTTTTGGCTGTTAACAGCTAAATTTGTTTAAGCTGGCTTCCCAAACGAGAGCTGGGATCGCTGATGTCTTTCCCAGGCTGCTTAAAATGCAAAAGCCACAGCAACAACATCGGAGTTATTTGTTTAGAGTCCAAACACTTGAAAGTTCTCAATAGGCCAGGCCGCGGAGTTGAACACAAAATGCAATTTATTATTGTTAAGAGCTAACCGACGAGGGCCCGCTGTGGGAATACAGTGAAACCCGGTTAAGAAGAAACATGTGTAACTCACAAAAGTACTAGCTTAGTTTTATTTAATCTTATTTTAAGAGAAAGAGTGCTGGCAACTATTGACTATTTAATTTTGTTTACATAAATGTATTTACTTTTTATACAATTTTGAAAAAAAAAAAAAAAATGTCAAAATGTTGCCACACATCTAAAATCGATTCCAGCTATTGATGCTGATCAAGAATATATATGGTTTATAGGATCGGAAATGACGCCTTCAATGCATTTCGAGCCTGTGACTAAAAGGATGATACCCTGCAAGTGTATAAAAACACCTAATAATATTAAAAACAAATATTTAAAAATTAAGATCTGGTTCTTTGTAATAAAAAACCAACAAGAATTACAATCATAGAAAATTCCACCATAAACCCTTTACAGTTTACCTGCTTTATTTATCGAGGATCAACTGTAGTATCTGAATACCTGGTGCTCAGGTGCAACGATTGGTTGTTGCTGTTGGATTGCTGGATTGTCTGCTGGCATAAACTGTGTCAACAGCAAATTTGAAAAGTTGATTCTAATGTTTACTTAGTGTGGGCCACACTACCAAAACCAACACACACACACTGGCACACACGCACACACTGGGGGCATAAATATCAATTTAGCCATGGTCCTCGGTGTGTGGCGGCTTAGGCTTCGCTGCAGTGTGTCAGGTTAAATAAATCGTAAATTCTGAATTCGCCGTCTAAGGCACGTTGGGATCTCGGGCTCAGAGTCTCTGCAGCACCCAAGAATGTCTCAAAATAAATACGAAAAAAGTGACTCGCAACTAAATTAAACAGTTTCGCAATTTGTATTCGTCGGGGTATTTTTTTTTTCTCTTAATCTTTTTTTTTTTGGGCATGTGTGTCATGCGCGTTTGTCACCAACAAAAATGCTGGCCAAGATCAGGTGAGGAGGAGTGGTGAAGGAGGCTTCGTCATATAAAGAGTAAGTTGAAGGAAGCTCTCCTCTGTACGTGCGAACGCCTCGGAATGCATTTAATTGAACTATTGAATAAAGCATAATGCATGCCATAAATTTGTATAGAATTGCATTCTTTATAATTGATTGGCAACACAAACATACACACCTCAGAGGGAGAGACAAAGCCGGCTTTAAGCCCGGAAAAATCAGCATCATTACCCCAAATACCTAAATCTCTTCAAGAGACATTGGAATTTGATTCTTGGAGGTAGATAAAAGGGTCAGAGAAGTATTATTTAGCAGCTTATTTATATTTTTAACATGAATAACTCAAAACACGTAATAACTAACGATCATAATTAAGCCAAAAAATTATCAAATTCAATTAGGAAAGCTTTTCTACGTTAGTTTTTAATATACTAATACATCTACAAATATAAAATAAAAATTATACCCTGCAAGGGTAAACAAATTTATTGAAATCTCTCACTAAAAAATCAGTATATTCACATATTTTGTGCTATTAATAGAAAATAAATTAAATGTGAATAAGTAATTAAATTATTGTATTTTTATTTACGCCATAAAATGAATTTATAAGCAAATAAATGCTAATGAGCCTAGAAAATTGTATTTTTGGCTCTGCCAGATAGTGTGTGCCTGGAATTGATCATTAAATATGCGGGCAAATATACAAATTGCTTTTCTAAGAACCTTTTATTCGCATAATTCCGCCATTACCCACAATCGCACATGACCATCTCTATGGGGATTACATATCCACCGCCATAACCTTCCCACTCCGACACCGACTCCAACTCACTTTGAAAAGAAATTAAAAATTCAGTTCTCATCTCACAAGTGAAACAAAGAAACAAATGACATTGACTTTTGAGGCCTGGCCTTTTCTCCTACGTCTTTCGGGATGGAGGAAAATTCACTCGAAATTCGTAAGTATTTAAGGCCCAAAAGGCAATGAATAGTGTGTAAAAAGCCAACAATTTGCTTTAATTTCGTTTATAGACAGAATAAAAGTAAATTATCCCATAAAAAGTTGGCAGTAGCCTGAGATGATACCACATATACATACATATTTGTTATAGAGCTCGGGCATTGCAAGTTCACAAGATTTACGAGACTATGTTTCGGTTTAATGGGGCCTCCTCTTCGGGGATCGGCGCGTCTTAATGGGGGCTCAAAAGTTTAACCAACACAGTGTAGTAGCTACTGCCGGCTTTAGTTGTTGCTGCTTTTGTTGCCGGGCTAATTGAGTTGATGTGGCCGCACGCAGCAGCAGCAGCAGGTTTTTGTTTCACAAATTATATATATTTTTTATGCCCGCGTACTTCTCGCTCTCTTATTTCGTATTAAAATTTCTTGCTGTTTTTGAAAGTGAATGCCTTGACATCATTTTGTTTACATTTCGTATTTTATTTTTACCCTTTTGCTGGTCGAAAACATTATTAACAATTCCAAAGTGCAGTCCCCGAAATGTTAACCAGTCCCCGAATTCTCACCTATAATTTATGCATATTTGCCTCGCAGAATACAGAAAAAAAAAAACCAAAAACCTTTTAAGAAGACAAACAATGGAGCTTCAAGAGAATTATCTGCCTAAGACACGGCAAATATTTATGCACAAAAATGATTTAATTAAAGAGGCAATCGCCGCCAGGCAATTGGTGTTTGTCTTTGGGGTGAAAGTTAAGCCCCCCTTTGATATTTTTGCTAATTATTATTAACGATATTTCTGCGTACTCTTATCTGGCGAAATATAAACGGAGGAATACAGAAGACTTCCCATATAAATTTATTGCCAAACATTTGTCGCCAGTCACGACGACACAATGGTACATTTGTAGGCGTGCCATAAAAAAACTCATGTAAATTGTTTGTCATTGCCCCCCTGCCAATCCCCTGAACCCTTTACATAGATGCACCCTCCACTCTACTGGTGTAGGCTGGCAAAATTTATTAGCAGCCAGAAAAATGCCGTCTAAGCGGGTTAATTGAGCAATAACAAAATGCAAAACATGCTAAACATGCAAAATGATGCCTAATGTGTGTTTTGTATGCGTTTACACAACTGCAACAGCAGCAGCAGCAACAATTGCATGCCGTGCAACAGCAACTCAGAAACAATCCAACATTCAACAAAGCCTCAAAGTTTCCTCTTTGCAGTGCAGGAATTGCAACAATATGGTTTGGCAATTTACAAGACCACCTGCCACCGGCCAAGAAACACAACATTCTCTGAATTATTGCTCTAGCCAGCTGGTTTTGGTTTGTAAATTCAATTACGAGAGGTTTAAATAAACTATAAATACATATTGGAGAGTTTACAAATAGAAGATATTTTGAAAGGTCTCGGTAACGTTTTAGAAATTGAATTTATCAGGGGTTTTACAGTAATACTTAGGGTTTTAAAATCCTTTAAAAAGGTGTCAAGGTATCATTGCATACTTTTGGACAGCTTTTAAATATATTTAATAATTCTAGTGATATCAGTGAAAGAATTTTTAATGTAACTAAAATATATAATATTTCTAAGGTATTTTTGAGGATTTTTAAAATGAATTTTAAAACTATTTTAACCTGTAATCTCCATTTATTTCGTAGCTAATGTTGATTATGTTGCATGTTATCCCCCCTACTAATTATTGCACTGCCCAAGGAAAGAAAAGATATATTACAACATTACAAGCTCTAGTAATGACTACAGTTTCCGAGCCAGCCAATTAAGCAATAAGCCTAAAGATTCACCAAAGTGGTTGCATTTTTCAGACCGAGAATCCCCGCCGCTTCCGAGCCCACTTAGTGATGACCGTTTGACATTTGAGTGGATTGCAGTTGCTTTGTTATTAATTGACTTTCGAGTTGGTTGTGCTTCTTATGTTGCCCCATTTGCTGTTTTTAATTAAGTTTTTTTAAACTTATCTGCCGGTGATAGGTGATAGGTGGACTCGAGTGCACGAGTATCCACAGAGCCAGAGGCGGTAAAAGTTGGCCAAGGAATTACAATTATCAGCTTATGCGGGGACTTATAGACCGAACCGCTCTGTGTGGGAAAGAGAGTTTCTCTCGGGGCGCATTGGAGAAATATATAATCCCCTTACCATCAGGTAGGTTAGGCAACCACAGAGGTTAGTGGTAAACAAAGTTAAAGTATTTCCAAACACGGAACTGGTCGTCTGCTCCATAGTACAGGGGGCTTAGCAAGCTGATCACTCTGGACACGCTCCTTATTATTCAGAGGGAGCCACATCCCGATCGAGCCATCTATTTATTCATTCAAATCATGACGCCGTCTAATGATGAATGCCATAAATAAAAGGCTCAAGAACGCGCGGACACGATTTTCAGCTTTATTTATCACCCCGATGCTAACGACGAAAATGAAACAAAAATCGAAAAACAAACTTAAATTAGATACGACAGAAAAAGAGGAGAAATGCCAAAAGCGCATTTGATTGCCTCCAAGAGTTAATAAAATTAATAAAGTATAATAATTAGCATATGGAAAGAAAAGAGCTTGGCCCGCTGGGACAATTGATGAGCGCGGCGTGTGTGCATCATCGATTAATAATAATAATACATACAACAAGTCGAACAGGTAGAGCCACCGCTTTGCACAAAACAAAAATTGATTAAATCGAATTTATTATTCTAACAGAATCCATTAAAACGCTAACGATTACACGGGACGGGTTGGGCTGGTTATCCTCAATAAGCGGAAAGTGAAAATTAATCGGCGTTCGATGGCAAATATTTACAGCCACTTACAGGTGCAGAGGAGGAGGAGGAGGAGGTAATCGAGAAGGGAATGGCCAGTTGGTAAACAACATTTTTGCACAATTAGAGAAGGAATCGCTTTACAATTTGTGATCCAATCGCCCAGGTATGGTGGTGGCTTGGCGTCGTTAGGTATACAAATGTAATGTATTTTGGATGTCTGGAATGGACGCGAGATGACTTCATGACTGGCTCTGTCCAAAGGGTTGCTGTCATCATTATTATAGTTATTTTATGTGTGGATGATAATGGGCTTGTTTGCAGACATGGCTGTGAATTAATGAGGATTTAGGTGGGGATATCTCATAGATATCAAGTTAGCTTGATTATATTATCGTTACAACTCTTGTTTTCGCCCAAGAAAATCATCTAATAATGGCAGAAAATGCAATCTGCTTGCAAGATTATTGTAAAACTATTTCTCAAAGCTCCAGCTCGAGTCCACTAATAACTAGGTAACATGCAATATAACTTTCCATTCGTCAATTAATATGTTATAATAACAGATGGTGGCTGCCTGCAGCCACACGTGTTATTAGGAACTAGTAATAATATGATAAATCAAGAAACAACTGGCCATAAACATTACGAATTCGCTTTGTGTAAACTCCACAAAGGCGGGGGAAGGGGTAACAATTCAAACACAAAAACCCCGGACATTGTATATTCTTGTAATTTGTTGTTTCTCACCCAGCTTCAATTGTGTGCCTCAAGTACAAACAACCGAGTTTACGAATTCCCAAATAGGTGTTTCGCGGTGACACCCTTAACAGACGAGTGGCTGACACCGAAGTGATCGAGGTAATTGTGCAAAATGATAATTTGACATATCAAAGAGAGCTGGCGGGTGTCCAATGCCAATTCTTGTCGGCTGTTTACTCGCTTCTTTATCGACGGGCCCATTCGATTTTTTATTCGCGAAAAGGTTTATTTTGTCAAGCAATTAACGAGCGTTTGTTGAATTTCGTGTGAAAATTTTCCACTAAAATTCCGCCACAATATATGTATGCATGTAGTATGGATGCCTGGGCAGCCCCCGAAAGAGCAAGAGTCAAATTCTTGGCCAAGATAAGCGGGCAGGGCAGAGAGTGTATGACTGACTCCTGGGCCGGCAAATTGCAGGCACACATGCAGCGAAAGGCCATCGAGCCATTAAGCCCGTCCTGGCCAAGAGAGCGCTGAGCTGAGCTACGAGACTTGGCCGATATCGCCCATGTCAGTTGCCGTTGACTGGCCATTAGCCAAGGCTGTTGTTTTTTTTTTTTCAATGCACTTTGAGAAATGTTGGATTTCTGGCAAAGATTGGAAGGAGCTTGAGTATTGTTAAATCTAAATAAATATTTAATTCTAAATTCCCTTTCATTTTCCTTGTTGCTTTAGCTTTCAAGTACTGAAAACTACTAGAAAATAAACCAACTTATCCCTTCAAATATAAATATTTCACAGAGTTAACCGACAAACGGAATGGCTAGGGTTTATCCTTGAATCAGTAATTACTACCACTCCCTTCTATAGCTTTTTGTTAAAATAAATACAATTATTTTGAAATCAATATATGTATATATATTTTCTTTGTGTGTGCCTCGACTGGTAGCTACTTGCAATCGCCTTGCCTGATATTTAGAATCGACCAGCAACGGCAGCAACTTTAATGCCCTCTTATGGATTGCGCAGACGCCAAAAAATTGGCCAACAACAAGTTGCTGGCCACGGGCACACACATGCAGCAGCAGCAGGCCAGGCCAGGTAAATTGCTTGGCCCGGTCTTGTCGGACTTTTCAGTTTTTGGTTTTTGGTTTTCAGATTTGCCCAGCTAACTTGGAAATGTTTTTCCCGCTCCGTCTCTCTGGCTGGCGTGTACTTGTTACGTGAGAAAATTTTTGTGGAAAAACTCTGCATTTTGTTTGGTTGTATTTTAATTTTTTTCAACTCACTAAAAATGTACCATTTGAGGCTTTGTTTTGTTTTGGTTTTGCGGTATCTGGTTGGGGCCGGGCTAATAAATGCATTCATCTGGCCAAAAAAAACCGCATTATGACCATGTGACCAGGTTAAGGGAAAACTTTGGGCCAAGGGAAGGGTTCTGCGGGTCTCGGTTCTTGATTGTTTTTATGTTTTTTGTTCTGTTTTGAGCAACTGATTGATGGCGAAGTTAATGCACAAGAAGTTCAACAAGATAAAGTTTGGGGTTTTAAAAAAATGCAAAAAGTTGGCTTAAAAACATGACAAGAAAAAGCTACATATTGAGGGAATGCAATAGGAAAAATCCAGACATTTTATGCACATACAAAACCATACGAAATACACATCCTTTTTGGGGAATAATAAAATATTAAATAATACAGAGCCTGTATTTATGAAAATATATGCTGAATAAATCAGTTTGCTTATTCAAAATTTTTTTAAATTTTGTTACCTGCCCTCTCATTACTCAAGCTATTTAAATGCATCTCACAGAAAAAAAAAAAAGTAGCAAATTTTGCATTGTAATTGGCGCAAACTTGTCTGAGGCTCTTTTAGTGCCTCGACTGCTATCTTCTCCTCCTTGTACCTGCATTGAATTTCAATTAACGTTCAAATTGCTTACAAATTCCACTTGCCATTCCAATTTCAATAACGAAAAAATAATAAATAAAAAGAGCTCAACAAAAAATAATACAAACAAATGCGCATGAAATTAATTCGAAGGAAAAATTGCCAAATACCGAAGCCAAGCAACTCCGAAAAAATATATGGCACAATAATAACGAATTATATTTAAATTAAGTGACTTGCTTTGGATTTATGAGTTGATAATACGTATTTTGTTGCCATGCTAAAAAACAAATCACTGTATTTCACTCGCTAAAAAATAAGGTAAACGAAACAGTATCTGTAAATACATAAAAGCCAGCAAATCTTACACAAACACCGAGGAAAATGTAACAAATTTAAGAACTCCCAATAAGAGTGATTAAGTAAACGAAAAGTAATCATTTTATTTTCAAGGCACTGAGACTGTTTACTTGATAAATAAAACCGATTGGGGAAAATAATACTGGAGCCGAGGTTTAAGAAATTAGACCAATAATAAGCATGCATTCGTTTATTTTTCATCAACACCTGAATAATAAATATTTGTGAGATATATTTAACAATTCCAAGAAACTCACACGAATGTATTACTTAGCTTTTCAAGAAACCAGTAAGAGAACATTGCAAACTTCCGATTTCAGAACTAGTTCTGATCAGTTTGTAAAACCCAAGTGTATAATTCAGTAAGCCTTAATAGAATTCTCCACCTTCCCGGTATAACTCATAGCCTGTATTTACTTAATAAGCTTCCATCAAGTCGCCATTACACAAAGTACTTAATTAGTCATTACATTGACGGGGTAATAAATCGCACACTATATGGCCCAAGCACGTTAGAACCCTTTTTTGTATTTTAAAAAGTGCGCAGTTTCCAGTAGAAATGGAAAATATGTATCTCAAAGTACAAGACAGATTAAACACACGCTTTGTGATCAGTAAGAAAATAGATAATAATAATAGCAGTGGATAAGAATTAGGTAATGTCATTCAAATAAATGACAGGACAAAGGTAACGAACGACAATGAGGTAAACTCTTCAAAGTGGTTTCTAAAAATGTAATTTTAGATTTTATATTTAGAGACCCGTTCCGCACATTAAGCCGCTTAATCGGACCTCCGTGACAGCCGATTTGCCGCAGTTGTAATTGCACCGAATGCAATTTCGAGGCACACAAACCCAGTCCGATGCACACGCAACTTTTGCGGTCGGAATATGCGAATATGTGAATATGTGAATAATTGAATGTTGGTGGCATCTTCCGTGTTTGGCTAAATGCAATTTTAGGTATGCCGGAGTTGCCTCACTCGATTGGCTAAGTAATTGTGCAGTCAGCGCAACGGCTGAAAGCTAAATACAAAACCCTGGCAACTCACAATAAATTGAAAGCCTAATGTAAAGCATATTCAAATGAACAGGTAAAAAATGTATTAACAAAATATATTTATTTATAAGGGGACGGCCCAAGCAAGCAGTCAAGCACAACCGCACGGAATGCTGCAAAACGAGAAGAGTCCTGACACGCACAAATTAAGGATCAGCAAAACTCGTATTTAAATAAACTGTTTTAGACCTTTAAATATAAAATATTTAAATGGAATTTATTTAAATAAACAAAAACAAAGCAATTAAAAATACGAAATAAAGTATTAATAAGTTCTACAATATCTTTAGTTAGGATTTCCGTTCTCCATCTTTATTCTTCGAATATTAAAAATAGTACAAGGGGTTTTTTTATTCCCTACTACCCACATTTATTTCTTAGAATATTGCACATAATCTTTGTTTTGCGTTGTATCTGGGAATTTCCCGTATAACCCCCCTGGTCGTGTTCACGATTCATAAATAATTTATTAGCCTCGCTTCATTTACGGCTTCTGCACATTCTCAAATTAATTATTACGAATTAACACAAAATCCAAGAAGCACGCGTCGGATAAAATTAAAAGAAAAAGCGCACAAAAATAACAGATAAATAAATGAACTTATCACCTGGGGCTCTTTTTTTGGCCTGGCCTTTTGTGGTTTGTCTAGTTTGCTGCTGTCCAGATCAAACGAAACGCGTCGAGCATGGAGCGGGGATAAAGAAACATTTTCTGCTGACGCACATTTCACAAAAAAATTATAGAGGAGCGCCCCTCCGCCACCAGCATCACCACCATCACCAGCTTCACCAGCAGTAATTATCAAAGCAAAGCAAAGATTTTTTGCCAAATGAATTTATAATGGTTTTATTTTTATCTTGTTGGCGAATCCAGACAGGTCTGGCTCTAAGCAGAAGCTGGTCTGTTTTTTCGGTTTCTTTAGCGTTTGGCATGTGCCAAAACAATTTGCCACCTGCTGTCCGGTGTCCGATCTTGAGCTCTCTTTTCCTCCCCAAATTGTATTTACTTTTACTGCAAGAATTTCTGTGGAGGAAAACTCTCACTCACCGCAGCCGAAATGACAGCCTGACATGTCAGGTGATGTGTCAAACGTCTATCTGGCTGGCTACGTGCCGCGGCCAGGTGAAATTCAAGTCCATGTCCAAGTCCGGAGACATAAAATTTAATGCAAAAACGCAAGTGAAAATTAAGCGAAGAATAAGATAAGCCGAACCTATTTAATCCAGCTTCAGATTTGCGATGAGAAAAAGTGAAACGAGTTTATTTCAGAGGAAAGTTTGGCCATTAATGTTCTTTATCTTTTTCTAGAGAAAGTTCTAGGCACGTGGATGGGTTAAGGTTCTGCAAAAACATTTCAAGTACAAGATGTCTTATTCCTCTTAAAAATAACAATTATTTTCAGTTTATTCCCCTCTTAATGAAAGGGTATAAATAAAGTAAAAGATGACTTAGTCCTCCTAAAATTAATAATTACTTTCTGTTTATTCCCCTCTTAATAACAGGCTAAAATATGAAAAAATCACCTCAAAATAACCCATTTGTTGTGATTCGTTTGTAATTTTTAAAATTCTGGGAATCACTGTCACGACCGAACATATTGATTTATTACTTCATATATCTTTCGTCATGACCACATTTCTTTGTCAACTTTGTTAAACAATTCGAATTTGCATACCACCGAATATATTTATATTCAAATTTGTCAACATATTGGCGCAGGCTTGGCCATTCATTTCGTTGTTTATTTATTTATTTACTTGCTTGCTCAAGTTCAGAGTTCGCATTTCATTTGGAGGCTTACGTAACCTGAACTTGCTGCCATTTAGACCCGATTTGATTGCAGGTGATCAGTGGTCCATTGAGCCGATTAGTTTTATTAAGGCGATTAGTCAAACCAGCTCGCCAGCTTGAGGAATAGGAAAAGTTCGCTCTAAAGTTAATCGAGTTAGATCAGAAAAGGAAATGATGGTGCAATTAAAGGCTATTGCAGATTAGTTTCAGCAGTCCGAAAATGACGCAAAATTATGATCTAAACAAATTATACTCGGACTCGCACTCGTACTCACATTGCATGTGAGCAATTGTTCGCAACTGGCCCGATGTCGCAGATCGTTTCCGTTGACAAATTCACATTGTTGTGGCTCGATCACGAAACCCCGATCACCCGTCAGCATCCACGTCTCTAATGCATTTTAAATGTTGTATAATTCAAAGATTTATCGATGCATGAACACCCAACGGATGTCCCCTCAAACGGACATGATTTAATAACGAAACAAAATCAAGATTTTGCAAAAACAGGCCAAGAAACAGATACAGATCGTTGATCTCTGGCGACCCCGTTTCATGTGCGTGGCAACGCAATCGATACAGCATAAATGCGTTAAAACTTCGAGCAAAAAGAAAGAAAACCTGGCTAAAAGGGCCAACTCTCGAAAGGGGTCCCTCGGTGCAATTAATGCGCAAAAGTGCTGAAAGGCAGGCCAAGAGCAGTAAAGCCGGCAGCCAGCAACGGTTGGTCAGCTCGGCAAATTAGCATTTAAGTGCCTCTCAACAGTTAGGCCGCCGTATATCCCCTGGGCCTAACATATATCCCAAGACGAGTACGACTAGCGGCAATTAGAACTGAAGCAAAGCTAAGTCTAGAGAGCTTAAGATGAGTTATT